>QXVZ01019880.1:1252-13797 GCA_008931825.1 Phallusia fumigata | reverse complement strand
GTAGGAACATGGTTAAGCGTGCGAAATTGTGCATGTGACAAGCGCTATGGTTGACTGCACCAAGCTGGTTAGGAATCCCGCTTTAAGCGTGCAAAGTCGTGCATGTGACAAGCCCAATGGTTGATTGCATAAAGCTTGATAGTAAACTCAAATATGTTTACCTTTACACAATGACATGTGACGCAAAACATGATTCCAAAAGTGTTTCCGAGGTTGGGATGCCATGAGGAGCCGATAGCGTGGTACTTCAGTCCAAATGTGCAACCTATAGGAGATAAATATGTTTATGTGCCGAACAGGAGAGGGTTGTGCCAGATATACCGCTGAAAAAACTTGTATGGAATTAAAAAAATGAACAGTAAATCTGACAGCCGACCAGACAAGGTTGTGTTCATTAAGTTGTATTAAATGCTAAACCCCGTTAGGTTAAAATACGGACAGTCATCAATTTTTTTTTTATACAACTCTACCAGTAACTCAAACAAACGACGCTTTGATGCAGGGTTCGAACCTATCACCCTATGACTTTGTTAGATTTATGTCGACGTCAAAAAAATACAACACAATATTTCACCTCTGACCCCCGCTGTGATTGGCCCACCTCGCCGCATGTCAGGTGTCAAGGGAAAGAAGCCCTCGACCCGACCAATCAGGGCGTAACACGTCACCAATAATATTCTTGTGACGTATTTCATTGTGAAATTTCCACAAAACGAAGATTGTAAGAAAATTCTGTCGCCAGTGTTAGATGCAGAAAAGCTGTGACAGGAAAAGTTGATTAGATGTTGTTGCATATATTCCAGGTATGATAGTGATTCTGCTTTGCAGTATTAAAATATTGATGATTCGGTGCAAAGCAATCTGAAAACTAACTTCTCGGATTTAATGGTAACCTTTAGTCCAGTGGATAGTAAAATGTATGACATAATAAATTTCAGCCTAAAGAAAAAAGCGAACAAACTTTATTTTGTCAGTGTTTAAGCGCTCACACACTCACAGCAAGCAAAACATGATTATTAATTCGCCATAAAAGAACAAAAACTTACCCGCAAACTTTTGAAGCAATGTAGCAACTCACTCACTTTTTGAGATTCGAGCCCCGTCTTAAACTCAACTACAGTTTTGTAAACTTCCTCAAATGAAATCTGATTTTCTTCATCCGATGGGCAGTCGCTATTTATACCAACGTCGCGCGTTTTTCTTCTACTTTTCCATTGTGACGTCATTGTCTGGCGCGCGCCCTGCAGGTGGGGGAGGCCCGCTGTGCATGGCGGGTGTGGGGGGAAGCAAACAAGTTACAGGTGTAAAAAGATTGGCAAGCTTGTGAGAGGATCGGGCTCTTAAGATTTTCACTTTGTAGATATTTATCTGAACCGATATTGTCTTAAATTGTTGGTATTTTTCAGTTAATAACTGATAAAAATCCTGGATGTTGAAACAGGTTGATTAATTTTTAAACTTTATGATAAATGTATGCATCATAGATTCGAATTTACAGCTAAGGTTTTAAATAATTTAAAAAAGTATGGAAAAAGATAGTTGGGTTTAATGACAAAATACTTGGCAATACTCAAATCATTATTTCGTTGCCAAAATAAAACACAAAACGCGTTTTCCGTTTCAAGTTAAACCATGAATTTGCACCTTCAAAGCAAGGTGGTATTTCCTGAAGGCAAAAGTCCAAGGTGTAAATCGCCACATCACCTGTGTTCGTTACTGAGGTGGTAAGAACTGTGTTCCGGTTTGTAAGTTGCAAACTCTGTAAACTGCAGGTAGTTCTTGTCACTAAATATGCGAATCTTCAAGTCTGGTTAACAAATGTTTGACTCATGGTCCCAAAAGTTTGTGGTCCACGTGAATATTAAAGTTATGGGGAGTCGCACATGAACTATACCACTGTTTTTCAAACTTTTTCGCAGCGACGCATTAGGAAAAGTTGGTTGGACTTCCGACGCACCAGCGATAAGAATTTAATAAAGACGCTTATTATCAAAGTTGTATTTATTAATACAAACAAAAAGCTACGAAATGGAATTATTGTGAGATGCCCTTGGAAAATAAAAACGAGCCACAGTTTGAGAAGCACGGGACTGAACTAACGAAAGTTTAGTTTAAAATCAGCAACCTAAACAAAACAAAATGAAACAGTGAAAATAATTTGCTACACAGTAGTTTATGTTTTAAACTGTTTAATCGATTTAAAATTAAATCGTGTTGTACTTGGGCATATGTCTGGCGTAAGAAAAATAACACGTCAAAAATTGATGTACACACAGCACTTGTGCAATAATGCTGTAAACTTTCAATTTTTTAAGACTTTGAACAAATATTTGAAGTATTATTGTGACGCAATACCCCGCTGTGGTAATGACGTAGTAAGTGTCAGTGACATCAGCAAACTGTGACGTATACACGTTTGTTTGTCAACACAAGCGTCTTCTGAGCAAATATGCAATCGCAGCGGGAGAAATGAAATAAAACTTTTAAATTTTCAGAACAAATTGAAAGTTTTATAGTTTATGTTGTTCAATAATTGGAAATAATACAAACACAAAAATATTTGGAATTTTAAAATGTCGGTAAAGCTATTTTTAACAAATAAGCTTCATTTGAAATTTAAAATAAAACAAAATTTAAAAATTTTTGAAAATCAGGATTAAACATCGAACAAATGAGAACGAAGAACCTAATTTCTGGAACGAGCAAATTTCGTTGAAATGTGATGATCGACTGTGAAATGAGATTCACATAAGTTTCTTATCAGCGTCGAGATAAGCGTGAAATTCTAAACAATGAAGTCTCGTGTGTCGGTGAGCAATTAGTACACAGGTTAGCGATGCGCTCGGGGGACGAAACATGCTAATTACGTTTGTCTGCACTGTCTGTATACCCATCAATGCAGCTACAATGAGGCGTGGAAGTATTGGAATAGACTGACTCGTGTTTACAAATTGAAGTAATGGTTACATACCGCAAGTTGTTCACCGAATCATCAAGGTTGTTTGGCGTCTGCCAACTATCGAATTTTACACAATGTTCGGTTGGAAAATAATTTGATGAGAAAGCGAAATAAGAATTTCATCAGTTTTTTATTTTTCTAATAACGCGTAAAACCAATTGAAGAGTAGATTTAAAATTGATGCAGTACTTTACCGTTTTAAATTTATTTAGGCCTTGTTTTAATTGATTTCACACACGGAAACACAATATTCACTCAGCATCCAGAACTGCTAATAAGTTGTTACATTTAAACTAATGTGAAATATTATTGATTACAACCACAGCATAAAACGATTGAAAAACGTTTTCAAAGTCGTTTGCATCTTTTAAAGGTTCTAAAGTTACTTTCATTTACGCAACACAACAAAAACTGTCCATTTTGCTTCAGATAAAAACTTCGAGTTGTATCCACGTATGTTCAAACAAGGCACAAGAACTAACCAAATATTTTGCTGGTGTGTTAAAATTCGCAACACCGTGGTTGGTTCGCAAATTAACACTGGCGAAGCGGGTTCTCCTAAAGCGGGTTCCGTAACCAGCTTTGCTTGGTCAACCAGTTGTTTTAAATTAACTGAAACTTAATGTTGCACAAAACTGTCTTGAAGCATCATAAATGGGACTTGACAAGCAGACTAATTAAAAACAGACCGAGACCTTGCACAATATAGTGAATACATTGTAATTCACTGATGATGACAACATCGGTTGTTGGAACGTTTGCATTTCAATGTATTCACTATATACAAAATCTCTGGCAGTTATGTTTGTCAAAATACTGTTTTATTTCATAAACTTGAACCAAAGAAAAAGTATTCGCACAAGCTACGGGACTTTCCAGCTGAAACTTCACATTTCAATGAGAAACCAAAAAGTGAAACGAACTTTTATTGCGTTGGCGCAGTATGATGACGTCACACAGCACTTATGTTCGGTAACATGTTGTGTATAAGTTTGAGGGAGGTAAAATATAAACGGGCGTAAGTTCCTCGTCCATAGAAATCATTTCAACCCTGCTCAGTGACGTCATAAATGTTATTTAAAATAACGTTGCTATGACGACGTTTGTCGCGTCACCAACTTTCTACGATAAAGCTGGTTTGCCAACGAGCTTTATGCAGCCAACCGTAGCGAAGTTCGTGGAAATTAGGTTGAATTATAATTAATTATTTCTAAACGTCCATCAGGTAAAAGCGGAGAGTCAAGTATTTCTTGTAACTTCTGTAGTTTCCACATAAGCACGGTGACATATGGGACAAATTTGGTGACAAAAACGGTTTAAGATTACCGTAGGTCTTTAACATTATAACTTGGATATTTACCTTGAAAAGTGGCAGTATTTAAAACCCTCGTTTTTTTCTAGTAATTCGTCATTATTTATTATGTCACACAAACACTTATGACGTCTTACGATACGCATGATTGCACTCGAAGTGGAACTACGCGTGATTTAACACTAAATAAATACGAAGAATCCCATCTGTTGCGATGCCAACAGACCTATGACGTAATAATAGGCAATGACGTAATTGGCCATCAAAATTCATATGACGTCACATTTGATGCAAAAGTTACACAAATTGGCAGGCAGAATTTTTTCACATGTGACGTCATAACTCGGTGACGCAATGTGTGACGTCAGGTTGAGGGGGCAGGACTGCCACCTGGTGGGCAACGTGGTGGTAGAAAACTTGACCGCGTTCGAAATCTCGCAACCGGGGTGGTTTGAGGACTGGGCTTTGAGTGGAACTTAACTGTTCGTCTGCAATCAACATTAAACTTGTTGTGTTGGGAGATTTTTAGATAGTTTAAAGGTTGTTTAAGGGATTTTCCACATTTTAATTCCAGGGATCTGTCCTAAAAATTCATGCTGACATAAAGTGGCGTTATATGCGTGCTGCGTTTCTTAATAGATATTTCGTTTCGTGACAAACGTATCGTTTTTCTCTCTTATCTTATGTGTTGTGAGATTTTGCAAACAGAAACTAATATTGTCGACACGTTTTGCTTAAGTACTAACACCGTGTTCAACTTAAACAGTCATAAAAATGCTTTCTAAAAATAATGTACATTCTTAAATAATATTTGTACAAAATACTACTTATAGGAACAATACATTTTTAAGAGCTTTGCATTAAATTTATTGGCAGCATCCATTTACCTCAACCTATTCATACAGCAATAGAAATCATATAGACCCATGACGTCATTAGCCACAAAAATCATATTCGCTTACCGAACTCGCTCGAGCGTCGCTTCATGAATCGGTGAAGCAGAACGTAGGGCATGTGCAGTGACCCGGAAACCAAGGGCATGACCTCTACGGTTGCCGTGGCGACGTGTGTGGCGTCCTGGGTGCTTTCCCTGACTCGAGAGGCGGGCATACTCAAGATTCCGCTGCTTTTGCCAAAAACTGCCCAGCGCCCTCTTGTGTCCATCACTGAAGAAATTTAATTGCAGTTAAATTTGCATTTTGTAAAGAGAGATTTCGAGAGGTTGCATTTGAATTTTTCATTTTCATACTCAGTAAACAAAATCCTCGTTTTCGGAAAACACTAGGATATATAAATGTGTAAGTGACGCAATAAACCTCTTTTTCCGTGACATGGTGAAAGGCAGTTTGAAAGTACAAAAATTCTCAAGATGAAATAACATAAAGACTTGGTGACATTTTTAACTGTCAATGTCAACCCGTCTATGTGAACAGTAAGTCAACAACCACACACTAAGAACGTAACAGATGTAGAAATCCCGTGATATGTCAAACAACGCTCTCTTAATATGATACAAGCTAATACGCGTAAAACATTTTCTACTTTACAGTATTGATGATGACAACAGCGTTTGTCGAAACATAGAAAATGTTTTACACACAAGTGCTGACTTGAATCTTTTGTTCCACAATTTCAANTTTAAAGGTTGTTTAAGGGATTTTCCACATTTAAATTCCAGGGATCTGTCCTAAAAATTCATGCTGACATGTAAATCACAGAAAAGTGGCGTTATATGCGTACTGCGTTTCTTAATAGATATTTCGTTTCGTGACAAACGTATCGTTTTTTCTCTTATCCTATGAATTATGCGATTTTGCTAACAGAAACTAATATTCTCAACAGGTTTTGCTCAAGTACTAACACCGTGTTCAACCTAATCATAATCATAATATTGCTTGCTAAAAATAATATACATATATTTTGTACAAAATACTACTTTAAGAAATAGGAACAACATATTTTTAAGAGTTTTGCATTAAATTTATTGGCAGCATCCATTTGCCTCAACCTATTCATACAGCTATAGAAATCATATAGACCCATGACGTCATTAGCCACAAAAATCATATTCGCTAACCGAACTCGCTCGAGCGTCGCTTCATGAATCGGTGAAGCAGAACGTAGGGCATGTGCAGTGACCCGGAAACCAAGGGCATGACCTCTACGGTTGCCGTGGCGACGTGTGTGGCGTCCTGGGTGCTTTCCCTGACTCGAGAGGCGGGCATACTCAAGATTCCGCTGCTTTTGCCGAAAACTGCCCAGCGCCCTCTTGTGTCCATCACTGAACAAATATTTGCATTTTGTAAAGAGAGATTTCGAGAGGTTGCTTTTGCATTTTATACATTTGCATTTTTCATTTTCATGCTTAGTAAAACAAGATCCTCGTTTTCGGAAAACATTAGGACATATAAAAGTGTTAGTGACGCAATAAATCCCTTTTTCCGTGACATGGTGAAAGGCAGTTTGAAAGTACAAAAATTCTCAAGATGAAATAACATAAAGACTTGGTGACATTTTTAACTGTCAATGTCAACCCGTCTATGTGAACAGTAAGTCAACAACCACACACTAAGAATGTAACAGATGTAGAAATCCCCACGATATGTCAAACAACGCTCTCCTAACATGATACAAGCTAATACGGGTAAAACATTTTCTACTTTACAGTATTGATGATGACAACTACGTTTGTCGAAACATAGAAAATGTTTTAGACACAAGTGCTGACTTGTATATTTTTTATACAAGTCAAACTGTGGATTGTGCAACAAAGCTCTTTTACCTTGAAACATAAGCAATTGTTGTCCGTTGCTCGTCGTCTCGTGATCCGGGTCGTCACGTATCCGAGTGACGTCAACGCGCAATGACGTCATCATGCCGTTACGTAACTCCTGATCGGCATCGATGGAGCAGGCGATTGTGTAGATGGGCTGGATGAGTGAAAGGTTAGTTTTCCGGACAAAACGGAAACGAGCAAGGTCAAGTGTACTCACGCGAAGGTCGTCAGCTTCAAACTGATACGTCACAGTCGATGTGATGTCATCAGTGACGTCACAACATCGCGAAACGAGGTCGATATGGAATTGTGCGCAGGTATTGAGTGAGTTGAAGGGAGGGGAAAGCACCTTCCATGCGAACGTCGACGAACCGAGGGGTCGGAGGGGCTGAAACACAATGACGTCAATATTAAACATCAGGGGGTTGCAACCTTTGCTCCACAATACACAAATTTGTTTTTTATTTGATGAAGTCTTTTATTAAATTGTAATACGCAATGAATGGCGTCATAATTTGTTGATAGCAATTTATCGAGTTAATCCAAGTCCGACAAAAACAATTTTTTTACCCTTTGCTTGTTCCCATTCAATGACGTCGCGTCCTTAATGTTACTCAAACTAAGTCGTGGTTCCGATAACGTCATGGGCATAGACGTCACGTTGTCAACGACAACCGTAAGGATTCTCGTCACGACGTCAGTTCCGGCGAACGACCACGAGTGCGTAAATTCCAGAGGTCGTTTGCACGTGATCTGAGACGTCACGGTTGTGTCGTCACCCCACGGCGTTGTTATGGTAACCTGAAAATCAATGAAAGTTTTATCAGATTTTTAAAATCGGTGATTGGTGAGAAAAAGTTGCAAAATCTCACGTCGTAACTCATTTGACTCGATGACCCGCTCGTTGATGACGTCATAGGCGGGATCGTGAGTCCGACGTCAGACTTGGAGGGGATGTGACGTGTGAGGGGGGAGGAAGACTGAATACAAATGTCGTAAGTTCAAACCACACCGCAGCAGCACATTTAACATTCCCCTACCTTCCGTATCACAACCGGCTTCCGATCTTCATCGTCGGAACTTGATGACGTCATGTCGGTGTATGACGTCATCGACACGGTTTCGGTGATTTTCGATGCGGGGGAGGGCGGGACCGGATCGGTGACGTCATTATCATCCAGAGTGACCTCAATCAAATCGCCATTAATGCGTAACGAAGGCGTGATTATGACGTCGGGTTCGTTGGCGGGAACTGTCGGCCAATCATCGAAACGCGGTTTGGCGGGCTTGGGCGATTTTGAGCGCGAAAATTTGTTCTTAAAATTGTTTCGACTTTTTTTGAGCGAATCCTTGAAATCGGATAACCGACTTGGTTTGACGTCAGCATTCGGCTCACTCGTGGTGCTCGTGACGTCAGTGCCATTTACTATGTCATCATTGGTGACGTCAACATCATGATTGCTTGTGACGTCATCGTCGGATAGTGTGGAGGGGTGTTGGGGGGACTCGACAATGGCTTTGTGTCTAGGAGCAGATTTGGGGGAGCGNACTTTTATACAAGACAAATGAGTATTTTTTCTTATTTTAATCTATTAGTTTCACCGTAAAAACAATTCATTTTAACAAAATTAAGCTGGAATATATAAAATTAACTTATCAATAAGTTAAAAAGCAAAAAGAAAGCAAAAACTTAAGTTAAATATCACTTACTTATCATCGTGATCCATAAACACTTTTGGTTGCAAATATGAAACTTGGTAGGAAATAAGGGGATATATTCGAGGTAATACAAAACTTGTCTTGTGTAACGACATTCTGAGCTGCTGCAACGTAAACGAACCTTCGAGATCGGTCTGTTGATAATAATAAATTATTTTTACTAAATGGAATATCTTTATTGTAATTTTGAGCAATTGCATTTTTTGCAGTTAAACAAGAATCCGAAAAAAATCATCCGCAAAACTACCCATAAGGCCACATGTTAATAACACACCTTTAAAACTCAAAAATATACATGAAAACCTAATGGGTAGTTCATTAGGATTAATTTTTGTAGATGTGGGAGAATTTACTTTCTGGTAATTACAGAAGAGGATGTGCTTGTTAAATTGTTTGGAGATTTCAAGGGGGTGCTGACAAAGAGGTTTTACATCAATGCACCAGAAACTTTCTTTAAAATTTGCCATAAAATGAATTTATTTGTGGCTAACGAAAATAAAAAAACTGGTTTGAATGTTAACTTAATATTTTTGTAACATTTCAGCGATTTTCATTTTCTAACCTACCTTCGCTTCCACTGTCACTTGGTTAATCCCAGGGTGCAAAGAAACCTGCTGCGTTGCCAGGCAACACTCATACGTTTCCATGGTTACCGACATGGATGAGGAGTGTTTTTCCACCTGTGACAGGCCGCTGTCCTGACGACGCAGCAGGTCGTTGGCATGTCGACAGGTTATTCCAGCCCATGATAATGATCCGTCCTGTAAAGAGTCGGAAACAGGTCAACGCCTTTTCTTTAACTTAATTAGAAGTACAAGTGTATTTTGTTGATGAAAAACATTAATACTCAATATCCTTTAGACATAAAGTTAAATACATGAAGTCATCAAAAAAGTTATACAAAACTCAATTTAAATGAAATTTACAGCCTGAAGATCTCTCTGTGCATGAAGAGAAATTGATGTTGGAAATTTGTCGGATTTTGAATGTTGGAAAATGGTTGGAGGAAAGTTGATTAAATTTATTCGGCCTTCCTCGTTGAGTTCTGCGGGCTGATTCAACATGAACTCTCTGCTGCTGGTAGTGGATGCAAATCGTTTGTGTCGTCGAATTGATCGTGAAGAGTCTGTTGATTGGTCAAAAACTTAAAATATGTTTTTACATCAGGTTTGCCAAATGGTTTGTTAACAATATGTTCAAACATTAGCTGTCACAGTGACAAATGAAACAGGAAAGTTGAATAAACCCATACAGAAGATGGCGAACTAGCGCCTTGCTTTTGAAAGTTTTCCAAAATAGATCCATTTTTGCATTGATTTCCAAAAAGCTAATCTTTAGGTAAATGGAAGTCCGCACACATTAGAATTTGAATTCTTTTTTGAAAATACTTACTATATATTGAGCTGTTGTGTGAGAAGTTGCGACTTAAAAGAGATTTAACATCAGCTTCATCTTCAGATGTCTAAATAATAAAATAATTTGACATAAAAAACATAAACTGTCATTTTTTTGCATTCAAACAAACCAACAAACACATGTTTTATGGACAAGGTTTTGAATTATATTCTCTAAAGATGTATTTATTCCAGCTTGAAAAGTCAAAATTTTGTATGCAATTTGTTGTCAGGAAAAATTTATGTTGGAAGTTATTTTTGCTCCGATGTCCTCAGTTGCATCTGGTTGAGGCATTTCAGCTTATTTCATGTGTACGGCGACCAGGATAGGAGGCAGGTACTCCCACAAGCAAATCACTTGCTGATATAACTTTATGTTTAACCACAGCTGAACATAAGTGCGGTCACCCACTAACAGCGCAAAAAAAAACAGGATTACATAATAATAAAACCAACTAACCCTTGAGAAGAAAGATGACAGACTAATTGTGTCCGGTATATTATTGGGTTCAATCCCGTCTTCGGGACCTAGGTGGTCCAAACTAATCTGCAGTGACTGAAATGTCATAGACTTTGGTGCATTGCTCTTTATCGTGACAACAATCTTCTGTCTGGAGTTCAACTGCAAACTGGTTTCAGCCGGTATAAACTGGATTGACCTGTGTTACAAAAAATGTCATGAATTACCAAGCTAACTTTACACTATTGTTCATGCAAAACTGTTGGACTGTTACAGTTTCTATCAGATATTTTTTAACAACAAAACTTCAAAAAGTTACGTTTAGCATCAGATTTAGGAAACATTGTAATTTAAATTACGTTTTCAGGTACTCTTAGGCTTACATTCCTCTGCATGAATTTGAAGCCAAATATACAGAGCAGTTAAACACCAACACAGTTTTGTGTTACATTGGACAGAGCTAATGATGAAGGTGCCAACTAGGCCCATGATTTAAGACAGGGGTAGGAAACCTGCGGTCCGTGCGGTCCGTGCGGCACATGCAGTGTTGACTATTTAATGTGGCACGCATTTCACTTCAGTATACAACACAGCAAACAGCATCAAATATCAAAACCATAAAATGTTATATATAAGTATTTTCCTTCGGGATAACTTTGCCTTTATTGGCCATTTATATTTCAGATTTAACCATATTTTGACTTCAAACTTATTGTAGGCTGAAAAAAAGCAATATTTGAACCCACGTGATAGAAGCTATTGGGTGAATGTTGAGAGCGAGTGTGTCGTCTCCCAGATCAGTCGAAAGCGATTTGAACTCGTTGCAATAAAATATTCGTTCTGCTTCGGTAACCATCTCATCACACATGAGCGAGTAACACAGACGCAAATATCTGCAAATAAGTTTAAAACGTTAACTGTAAATGGTTTGACTAAGAGCTTCAACCTTAAAAGCTTGTTAAAAAAAGAACATAGTAAAATCAAAATCAAAAATTATTTTTCATGAATATAATTTCAAATAGGAAAATGTATTTTCAAACATAAACAAATCAATGAAAACCAACTTGCACAAACAAAAACTTACTTTTTAATGTTTATCATCTTCTTATAGCATCTTGCCAGCATTTTATTAGCTTTAGTAAGAAGTAGTGGCCATCCGTCGTTCTCGTACATTCTCACTGTGTCAACAAGGTAATTTTCGGCCTGGGCAGGTTCACCAAGTTTTCTGTGTGAAGAAATTTATCAACTTTTATTTGGGGTTGAATTAAAAAGTTTTGCCAAAGAACATTTGTAAACTAAATGTCATGAATTATTTTCAATTAAAATTTAAAACTCATGATTATAGCAATTACAAACTAGAGAGGTGGCGTTCTCCATAGGGGGGGGCCACATACACTACCACCTCAAAATGATGTTTTCCACATATACCATTTTCTATATTACATTGGATATATTTTCAATGCCCACATTACATTGGGCCCTAATTCCCTTGGCATTTTATAACATGATTGTTTCTGCTAGCATAAACATATGGGTCCCCACACACATGCAATTTCTGAATAGTAGTGATGTTTTTAGAACGTGATCGGTTTAAAAATCAGTTTTACAAATTTAAAAGTAAATATTTCCATTTACAATTTAACTAAATCTTTTCCTACATCATGTCAATTTCAATCCTAATGTCAAAAGCATGAACCAAACCCCACAGTTACACTAACCAATAGTTTGACCTGCAGTGACCTTTGGTCAGGCCGTAGTAATCTACAAACTCTAAACGACCCTTTCCAACGTGGTTTCAGCAATGCGCTACAAATCCAACAACAACATTGCACTTTTTGACAAAAGTAAACATTTCCACATATATTCTAAAAAATCATATTTTACATGATGCCAATTACAATCTCATTGTAAACAGCACAATTTAA
>QXVZ01019878.1:0-26647 GCA_008931825.1 Phallusia fumigata | reverse complement strand
GCACACACTAAAAAGTATTTAATTTATTTAACACTAGTTTTTGTGAGGTTTTAACACTTTTAAGTTTATCTGGGCAAAAAACTTGAGCATTTGAACCGAATTATACATCACTTTTATTTGTTATAAGTACATTTTGTTAGTTCAGCAATTTTTAGTGTGTTTGCATCACTTTTAGTTGCTGCTGTTCAAAAGCACCAACATGAGCATCTGATGAAAATACCTGACAGTGTGGTGCCTTACGATAAGGCAGTGGAACAAAGTCAATTACCTGAGGTGTATCCAGGAATGCACGACTACAAGGCCTATGGAGAAGAGGATCTTTTAATGGAAGAGGAGTTCATTTCATCCACACAACAAGATGTTGTTGATCTTTCATATGACCAGCCAGTTTACTTCAATGAAATTCTTAACCTAACCTCACAAAAAAAGTTTATTGCATTAATTGGCCCACCTGGCTCAGGAAAAACTACTCTTTCCAAGCGATTGGCAAAGTTAAGTCAATCAAATCAATCTGCTAAGTTTCTTCTTAGGTTTATGGACCTCAGTTATGAGGAACGTCTTACCTACAAGCAGCTTTTTGTTGATTTTCTTTGTCCTGAATTGGATGAAGAAACAAAAGAAAATGCATTTCAATGGATGGTGAAAAATCCAGATAAGTGTGTCTTTGTTTTCGATGGCTATGACCAGGCTACATGGTCACTTGAAAATGTAAAACCACCTAATGTATCTTATGATACACCTTTGCAAATTAAGCAACTAGTAGCTAATCTCTGCAATCAAAGGTTTTTCAAAGAGTCTTTGTTGATTTTTACATCACGTCCCCACTCTATGCTTAAAATTCCATCAGATCTTCGCCCTGATGTCACAGTTCACGTTGATGACCTTTCAACTGAAGACATGAAAAAGCTTTTCAAAGCATTTGCTTGTGAAAAGGCAGATGAATTGTGGTATACTTTGACCACCAGGGGGCCACAGCTTTTTAGTCTTGGCCATAATCCTCTTCTACTGCAATTTATCATTTTTACTCTTCTACACCAAGGTTCAAAGCAAATAAACACCATTACTGAGGTTTTTCAAGTTGTTTTGGAGCAACTGAGATACTCAGAAAATGCACGTGGCATGGACATTAAAAAAATCTGGAGACCACTTTGTAAAATGGCATATGAGGGCATGCAACGGGAAACGGTTGTTTTTACAACAGATAATCTGACAGTGGAAGGTCTTGATGCCACTGTTGTCCAGGATATCATAATAGCCTTTGCCCGCAACATTGGCTTTCCAACTCAACGACTATTTGATGGCGACCAGTTATTTTACTTTTCCCATCAGATGTTACAAGAGATGTTGGCAGCTAAGTTCATCTGTGATTTCATGTCAGATGAAGAATTCCACACAATCATTGATCAGGTGGTGGAAGGAGGTCATTGGTCGATGGTACGGCGATTTCTGTGTGGGCTCTTGCTTGGAGTCAAAAAGCGAAAAGGTGAGTTGTCCAGCTTTGACCATAGGTTAGGTATAATAAAGTATACTGTAAGCAGTACCAGTACATTTTGCCTGTTTATAGCTATGTGAAGCTAAATACAGACACAATAATCGTGTTTAATCAATAAACAAAATTTTGAACATAATTTTGAGTGAAATATGAGCATTATGATTTTTCAAACCAATGTTTTTTGCCACATGTTTTCTAGTAAAATCTTCTTTAACTGAAACTGATGTATTGCTGGACCAACCTTCTGCACCACAGCAGACAAAAAAAGGTAGAAATGTTTGTAGGACTTGCTATTGTGGGGATTCATTTGCTGTGTTTATTTTATTTTCAATTGATTTTAATCTTTCTACTAAGCCAACAGTTTTAGTGGACCCACAAAATATTTTTTACCCACAAGCAAAACTAAATTATTACGTTATTGGACACACAAATTTGTATGATTCACATTATAATGCTTTGCTATGCAAAGCACACTGATTTTTTGCACACAACTTTTTTAACTTTTTTTGTTTGAATTATTTCGTGCAGACAAATCATCAACTATTCCTTATTTGCTGATAAACAAGCTGAAGAACTCACAGAGAGCAGGTGATGTCTTAATATTTAACTAGGATATACTACCCATCCAGTTTTCTCACACCATGTCATTCTATTGTGCGCAATGAGGAATGCATCCAGCCTTAGACAGTTGTTTGCTGTGCGGTTTTTTATGGTTATGACCTTCAGATGGAAGAAAAGCTCTTTCTGACAGATTTTTGATCAATAGTTATTACAGGTCCCCTTTCTGAAGGGGACACCTTGTTTTCAATCTGTTTTTTTTTTACGCTGCAGCTTGTCCATGGCCTTGTACCATGAGATGTTTGTTGGAATTGGATAAAACTTTTACAGATTGTAGATATAGTCATGCAGTGTGTTTGTAAAAGGATAGTTGACAAATTTCAACACCAGCACACAAACTTTTAATTTTTTACCAAAACATACAATTCATGATTGCTATATTTTTAGAATTGCTTGAAGTGTTGGTTGATTTACAAGAATGCAGCGATGAAGTGGTGAATCTATGTGCAAAGCATTTTCCTGCTAAGATTAACCTAAGTGCTGTCCCAATTTCATTGAGTGCAGCTCATGCCTTGGCTGAGATACTGCCCAAATTAGATCAACCTGTTGAGAGGCTGGATTTACAAATGTGCAACCTAAACTCTGATTCAATGAAGTGGATTTGTGAAGGAATCATCAAAATGAAACATGAGGTCAGTAGCCGTAAAATTTGCATGTTATTGATATCCTTTGAATGCAATTAGCCCACCATCACTTTTGGAGTGGTCAAAATGTCCTATTTGTCATTTTTTTGTTTAGATGTATGTTTTTGCATGACTGTCTTTGGTAACTACAGTAAACTTCGGTTAATCCCAGTCTTTACCTTGAAGTTCTGTATTTATTTCTGTAGTTTTGTTGGATATTAACAATCCTTTTTGTAATTGCATTATATTTCTTGGATCTTACAATTCAGCTGATTTAATGTTTCTTAAACAAACATATATATATGTGGGCCAAAGAAATGGGTACTGTAGGCCTTATGTTGAATGCCTCATTGCGGCCATTGTGTATTTATGACTTTGTATGACTGAAAAGCCTAAGCAAAAACAGCATCTTGTGTTGGTATACTTACAACTAACTTTACATGTTAACAGTGTCAAGTAATTTATTTGCAATACGAATAAGAAACAAAATCTAACGCTGTACAATGGACTTTTAGTCAGTTGGCAAACAACACACTTGTTTTTATCACAAAAATTTTGCACTGAAGATAAAAGAGCTTGACCTGGGTGGAAATCAGATAGGAGATGAAGGTTTCAGGCATCTAATACCTTGCTTGGACAAGATAGAGAAACTGCACCTCCAGGATTGCAGCCTTACCTCCACAGGAATTCAAATTATGAGTGAGGGACTCAAAAAGCTTATTATTCCAGTAAGTGTTGGTTGAACTGCCAGTGTTTTAAAAAACAGCTTTTTCAACACATACCAAATTGCCTTTGTGAACTGACTTGGCAACTTTTAGGCCCAAGATAATTTTTTGTGAAGTAACAAAACAAAACAGCAGCAGCAAATTTTTCCAGTTTGAAAAAATGATTTTGTTTTTCTCAGGTAATGTTTTTTATTGCAGATGAAAGAGCTTGACCTTAATAGAAATGTGATAGGAGATGAGGGTGCCAGACATCTAGCAAGCTGCTTATCAAAGATGAGAAAATTGCGACTAATGGATTGCAACATCACCCCCAAAGGAGTCCAAATTATGGCAGAAGGCCTAAAAAAGCTGGTCATTCCTGTAAGTATTGTGACTGTCTCGTGAAGTTAAAATTCTTTCTTTTAAAAATTGCATTTTCACCCCACCAGTTTTCATAACAGTAAGCCCCCTTGTCTGGTTGAAAAACCTTGCCAAAACAAAAACATGTGATGGGTTTTTTTAGAGATTTTCAAAGTTGAATAGCTGGCTGTTCTAGAATAGTTGTTTTGAATCGAGTATATCCAATCCAAGAATAACACAATTGCAAGTAACAAAACAACAACAAAGGATTCTTTATTTAATTTTAAGCAGCATTCCATGCTTTCTATTTTATCTCCTGTAACCCTGTGTAATTTTCCAACGTTGTCAGACATGCATTGAACCTCATGGCAATACTCCCATTACTTGTTGCGCCTTTGCGTTATATTTTTTTGTCATGTGAAACACACAACTGAGTGTTTAAAAAGGAAACAGATGGTGCTGTTGGGTCTCTAAATGCCACTTGCAACATTACAAAGGGTAAACGAATTGCACATGTTTGTTTACACTGCGTTTTTGATGAAATATTATCGGTTCCAATTACCCAATTTAAACTGCAAATTTGGATTTGAATCCTTAGGATTCAATATTCTACTTCGAAAATCCCTAGCTATATAAAGTTATTTTGCTTTGCAGTTAAAAGGCCTTTACCTCAGTGGACATGAGATAGGAGATGAAGGTGTCAAGCATTTTACAAATTGCCTGGACAAGATAGAGAAGTTGGTGCTTTTCGATTGCAACATCACTTCCACTGGAGTTCGCATTCTGAGTAAGGGACTAAAAAAGCTTGTCAATCCTGTAAGTATTGTTTGGACTCTCTTTTTAAATGTCTGTTTAGAATGTTTGCCCTACATTGCTATTCTTGACCTGCAAAAGACTAATTGCGTAAGACAGCAAATTGAACTTATTGACGTTACAAAGCAAAAAACTCATGTTGTTACTAAGCAGAAACATAATAAAACAATAACATTATATGATAGGTAATGTGAAGTTGGTGAAAAATACATTTCTTTTCTGATATTTTTGTGCTGAAGATGAAAGCGCTTCACCTGGGTGAAAACCAAATAGGAGATGAGGGTGTCAGGCATCTAACAAGTTGCTTGGACAAAATGAAAAAATTGGATCTTTTGTATTGCAACATCACTTCCACTGGAGTTAAAACTATGACTGGGGGACTCAAAAAGCTTGTTGATCCTGTAAGTATTGTTTGTTTTATGTTGTAAGTCAGTGGTCGGCAAACTGTGGGCCGCGGCCCAATTGTGGGCTGCCTAGTACTTTTTAGTGGGCCGCGGAAACCTTACTTATGTGGGCCGTGTGTTGTATAGGAGCTGGATCCTGACGCGATGGCGGGGCCAAAACGCGGAGTCGTACTCCATTGCACCACATGTAAACGGAGATTTTTGACATGACAAATAATTATTATGTAGGGATGCATTGTGAGAAAACAAACAACGGTTATTTGACAAAACAAAAATAATTGTGATGTAACAAAAGAATTGTGATGGAACAGGCAAGGTTTGAAACACATGAATAACAAAGTAAAGTGTACTCGACATGAATTTAATTGGCGAATTTAAACAATAAAAATGTGGTTTTATACACAAAGAAGATTGATTAATGTTAACAGGCATTTTCAATGCAATTTTATGAAACAAATCTCGTATTAGTTTGTACGGAATGTTTTATGCTGTGTTGGCCTCCAGTTAAGATTAAATGGAGAATTTGGGCCTTTTTAAAAAAAAGTTTGCCGACCACTGTTGTAAGGGCTGCTCGGACTGAATTTTTAATGTTTTGTTTTAAAATGTTGCATTCATTTTGTCTCAAAATTGATTGAAAATAGTACAAAAAATATCAACTTGGAGTAACTGTTGTGTTGTTTGGATGGTCAGACCACAGGTATTTTGTGAAAGTAAGTCTAACAGCCACTATTCTATCTACTGGTCACGAAGCATTTGGGCAGTAAAATAGCCATTGAGATTACTACTCAGAAATAGTATTACGTTACCTAAAATGTGGAACCTAACAATGATTTTTATGTAATAATTCATACTGTTGGTGTTTGAATTTATTCGCCATTAGTTTGTGCTTGGTATAATTCAGTAGTTCTCAACCGTTTTTTATCTTCTGCCACATAATGGCACTGTTCTGTAACTATGCAACATTATCTTTTTGTTTGGGCACAGCAAAAATCAAGCTTTTTTTGTGGCAAAATAATAAAAATAGCCGTACTTAATCTAATCTGATGGGGCAAAATTGACAGTCTTTTGTATTTTACTCCTGCATGTACTGTTTGATTTGTCATAAATAAAGAATTGTCCCTTTAGAATATCTACTGTGTCTTGCAACCCTTTTCATTTTTTTTATTGTTTTTTAATTTATATCACAGGCAAATCTGATTGGGAAACATTGGCTATGTGACTGTGCTTGTGCCAAATGCGTTAAAATTTGTATGGGCTTCTTATCATGGGACACATATTGGTCAGCTTTAAATCATTATTGTGTCATTTTGCATGATCTGGGTTTGCACCATAAGCATGTCATCAGAAAAAGATTATAAAAAGTAACCTGACCTATACTAATATTTTTGTGAAAAATTAATAACATAAAAGTACACAGTAATGCAGGAATGTACAAACAAAACCAGATAATTGTCAAGGTTGCAGAGTTGGAGTCATAGAGAGAGTAAGTGGTTTATGCTGAATTGGAATCCCATGAATACTAAATGTTTAGGGTCGTAATTCCAAATTCTGAAGACCAATAATTAAGCAATGTTGCTAAATTTTGTTTATGAACAGGAAATTTTCAGAAGGTGTTGGCAATGGTTTTAGTCCCTTTATTATTGAGTTTTCACTATTTTGTTAACAAATTTGACTTTTTTAACCTCTAAATAAACCTGAATGACAACCTTAAGTATTCAGACTCCTAAGAATACTAAGTTGGCATCCTAGCAATACTAGGAGTCTGGAGTCAGATTCAGATTGTATACCTTCTGACTCTGCAACCCTGATAATTGTTATTGCAGATGAAAGAGCTTATCCTGACTAACAACAAAATAGGAGAGGAGGGTATCAGGCATCTAACAAGTTGCGTGGACAAGATGGAGAAGTTGATGCTGCAGGACTGTGACATTGATTCAAACAGAGTTCAAATAATAACTGGTGGACTCCAAAAGCTTGTTATTCCTGTATGTTTTTTTATTCTGATGTGCATTGTTTGGACTGTCTCTTAAAATGAAGGAACATCTATATAGAATATCTGCCTTCCTTTCAACACCCTAAGTATTTTGTCTCATGCACACCTGGTTGGGAAACCCATACTTAAAACAACTTTAGATATTTAGTTTAATTAAAGAAGTTTGTAGCGAGAATGTGTCATAACTTTGTACATAACAAAGACTGCATGACAAAATGTTTTGCAATTAAGTTTGCAGGTCCAATGTTTGTCTTCATAAAGCGGGATTTTCTTGCAGTTGGTGAAGAATGCCTAAATTTGTTTTCTCTATTTCGTTGCATCACAGATGAAGGAGATTGACCTGAGTAACAATAAGATAGGAGATGAGGGTGTCATGCATCTAACCAGTTACTTGGATAAGATGGAAAAGTTAAAGTTGGATGACTGTGGCATCTCTTCCATCGGAGTGCAAGCTTTGTCTGTGGGTCTCAAAAAGCTCAAACTTAAAGTAAGTATTGTTTGATAAAAATATGTGCATCTGACCTGTTGCTTAAAAGACACTAGATGCAATGTTTTACATTGTTTTACCAAGTTAGCAACTCAAAACAGCATCCTATCCAGGGCTGCAACCACAGGCTGAGTGGCACTTCTTGCCAAAGTTGGGTATTGTGAAACTGACAGGCCTGGCATACATAAGTTTGCTAATATTATAGATCAGGACGAAAACACGAATTCCCGAATAGAGTATGCATGTGTGTATAATTTATAGTTGGCATTTATTCGCCCACAGATGAAAGAGATGCACATCGGCAGCAATGACATAGGAGATGATGGTGTAAGGCATCTGACATGTTGCTTGGACAATATGGAAAAGTTGGTGCTGAGAGATTGCAACATTACTTCCACTGGAGTTGAGCAGGGACTGTATAAGGCAATTCATAAACTCAACCTCCCTGTAAGTTTCAATCATGGAATAAAAATAAGGTTGATATCCTGTGCTAACTTTACACCAACTCAGATTCCCTGCATGTTAAAATTTTAGGTTTGTTTTTTCCAAAATAATTTGTGCAGACAACTTTCTTTTGGTTTCCCAAATTGACAAATCCTTGCCTTTAACAGTGCTAACAAACATAAACAATGCATTTTTAACAGATGAAAGAGCTTGATCTAACTGATAACAGTATTGGAGATGAAGGTGCCAGGCATTTAACAAACTGCTTGGACAAAATTGAAAATTTGGTGTTGGAGAGTTGTGACATTACCAACGCAGGAAAGCAGACAATATACAATACACTTCGAAATCTCAAACTTCCTGTGAGTGGAGTGAACCAATGTGTTTTAATGCTTTATTGAACAAACTCAGTAAGGTTTATTTAATAATAAACACGACATAGCAATTGAATGCTCCCAACCTATCACATATATTCCAACTGTTCCTAGCTGTAAAAAGAGGTGTGGATTTTGAATGGGGTGCGGCCCGTGAAACCATGGCAATGCATTACTTTTTTTTTGTGCATTGCACGACCGGTCGGAGTTCAATTTATTTTCCGTGACTAACATTGCCGCTAGGAAAGAAAAACCGATGACGGAAACGGAATTCCTTTGTAAATGGAATCTTTTTTCTTGACATGTAATAAGACTAATCCAACCTGTGTTAAACAAAGGCGCACTCTGCAGTCTAAGGCGGATAATTGTATTTGTCCCTCCAGTAAAAAAGGTTGCACACCCCTGGCTTAAAATGTTCAAATTAAAAAAATTAAGCAAACTCAACTAGTTCAAACTGTATTACAATCCTGGTAAGACATGGAAATAGATCTCAGTAATATTGATGTTGATTTGCAGAGTTCAAATGTGAAGTTCTGAAATGGTTTGAATCATGTGGCAGGATTTTACAAGGAGTCAAAACACAGCTTCAAGTTTTTATCTGTACAATAAAAAATGTTACCCTAACTTTTCTGGCATTAAATGCTTTTGCTTTGATGTCCATCTGTTGGTTTTATGTGTTGTTGTAGTTGCACGATTTGCATTAAAAGACACTTTAAAAGTATCCGGATGGTGATAGGCTCAATTAAATTTATTTTTTCAAAGCCTTTGTACTGTACAGGATAATTAGTGCAGTTGCCAAGTATCTGTTTTGCAATATTCATCAACCTGCTTTTTCAACAAAGTTACTGCATGAGCGACTGCATAGTTAAATTAACAATGTTGACAAGCAAATGGAACCGAAGCTAGTATTTTGGCGACCATGACTTTGTTGTTAATTATAACTTACTGAAGTTTTTCAAGCAACAACTTTTCAACCAATTACAACTTTTATTCAAAAAACAATATGGTGCCAGAATTAGGACCAGTTGATATGCAACAAACAACATGCTTCAAATTGTAGCTGGTAAATCAGCATAGACTTTTTTGCTTGGAAAATTTATAGGCTGGTTTACTTCAAAGCAAACAGAAAGAAACTGTACACTGGACTATAAGGTTGTATAGTTGTTCTTATACCTTTATGTTGGTTTTTCTAGTTTATTGGATAGTTTTTTTCATGTGTTGGAAATTTTGCAATGGCCATGTCCGTAAATTTGAGCCTACCTGAATGTGTGTTTTAACAAAGTAAATATGCTAAGGCCCAGCTAAGAGTTTCAATGTAAACATTGGGCTAGTGTGCTGGTGGTAGTACTGTAAAAAATTGCTGTAGCTTAGCAATATATTGAAGGTTTCCAGTAGAACTGTAGTTGGCATGATAAACAAATCAAATTAATATGGAAGCACAAAATAATTTGCTTTTTCCAACTTTGTCACGTTTAGGTCACATTAAATAATTTGTTTGCATATCTTTGTATGTTGACAGGTCTTTTAGTGTTGTAAAATGGACCAACCTCACAGCAAGCGGAGGTGTATTGAAAGTTGTACTGATTCTGATCAAGAAATGTTACTCCCAAGTACATCAACACGATCTGTTACAGGTCAAAAAAAAGTTTAGGATTTCAATTTATTCATAGGATTCAATTATTTGACAGGACTTTAAATTACCATAATGCTGTTTTTACTGCGCTTGTTATCAACATAACCAATAGGTGTAGCTAAAACAACATTTTTCATCTTAGGAGCTTGAATTACTTTTTTGAAGTAGCATGTTAATGTGAAAACAAAGGCAAGTTTATACCTACAAACTTTAAAAACAAAAACTATTTTTACAGGCCAAATTGTCAAAAACGAGCTGAGTATTGATATGAAAGATGCAAACCTACAAGGAGCACCCATAGTTGGAGTGCAAGGAGTCGTGAATCAGACTAATTACTGTAAGCGCACTTGAAACAAGGCACTGGTAACTGTTAAAGAAACTATTTATGACACACCAACAAATGTTTTCAGATAACAGCAGACCACCAAAGCCATCTCCTGATGAAAATACCAAAGGTAGAGATGTGTACATAGTTTACATTAGATATTTTGTAAACAAAACAATAAATGATGACAGCATGTTAAACTTATTGCTTGTTATAAGATTAAACCCAAACAGCCAACACCGCGATAAAAAATGCACACACTAAAAAGTATTTAATTTATTTCACACTAGTTTTGTGAGGTTTTAACACTTTTAAGTTTATCTGGGCATGAAACTTTAGCACTTGTACCAAATTAAATTTCACCATTGTTTGTTATAAGTATGTGATTTTAATTGTGCTTGCATCGACTTTTTAGTTGCTGCCATTAGAAAGCACCAACATGAGCATCTGATGAACATACCGGACAGTGTGGTGCTTTACGATAAGGCAGTGGAACAAAGTCAACTACCTGAGGTATATCCAGGAATGCACGACTACAAGGCCTATGGAGAGGAGGATCTTTTAATGGAAGAGGATTTTATATCATCTGCACAACAAGATAATGTTTTTTTTTCACATCATCAACCAGTTTACTTTGATGAGATTCTTAACCTAACCTCACAAAAAAAGTTTATTGCATTAATTGGCCCACCTGGCTCAGGCAAAACTACTCTTTCCAAGCGATTAGCAAAGTTAAGTCATTCAAATCAATCTGCCAAGTTTCTTCTTAGGTTTATGGACCTCAGTTATGAGGAACGTCTTACCTACAGGCAGCTTTTTATCGATTTTCTTTGTCCACAATTGGATGAAGAAACAAAAGAAAATGCATTTCAATGGATGGTGGAACATCCAGATAAGTGTGTCTTTGTTTTCGATGGCTATGATCAGGCCACATGGTCACTTGAAAATGTGAAACCACCTAATGTATCTTATGATACACCTTTGCAAATTAAGCAACTAGTAGCAAATCTTTGCAATCAAAGGTTTTTCAAAAAGTCTTTGTTGATTTTTACATCACGTCCCCACTCTATGCTTAAAATTCCATCAGATCTTCGCCCTGATGTCACAGTTCATGTTGATGACCTTTCAACTGATGACATGAAAAAGCTGTTCAAAGCATTTGCAGGAAAAAAGGCAGATGAATTGTTGCAGATTTTGACTACCAGGGGACCACAGCTTTTTAGTCTTGGCCGTAATCCTCTGCTGCTGCAATTTATCGTTTTTGCCATCTTACATAAAGGTTCAAAGCAAATCAACACCATTACAGAGGTTTTTCAAGTTGTTTTGGAGCAACTGAGATACTCCGAAAATGCTCGTGGCATGGATATTAAAAAAATATTTAGACCACTTGGTAAAATGGCATATGAGGGCATGCAGCGCAAAATGGTTGTTTTTACAACAGATAATCTGACAGTGGAAGGTCTTGATGCCACTGTTGTCCAGGATGTTATCATAGCTTTTGCTCGCAACATTGGTTTTCCAACTCAACGACTATTTGATGGCGACCAGTTCTTTTACTTTTCCCATCAAATGTTACAAGAGATGTTGGCAGCTAAGTTCATCTGTGATTTTATGTCAAATGAAGAATTCTACAAAATCATTGATCAGGTGGTTGAAGGAGGTCATTGGTCCATGGTCAGGCGATTTCTGTGTGGGTTCTTATTGAAGGTCAAAAATAATAAAGGTAAGTTGTCCAGCTTTGAACATGGGTTAGTTCATTTGTTTATAATGCTCTAAGCAGTAACTGGAGATTTAGTCTGTATAGAGTTTTTATGTGTGTGAAGTTTGGGTTTTTTCATGTACCTTTCTGGATTTAGAGGCAGTGCACCCACTGTGTAATAAAACTTCAAACAAAACAAATATAAGAAAGTAAAAATCTTTGACTTTTGCCACTATGTAATAATGGAGATAATAAGTTTATTTGTTTTCTACAGACAAATCATCAACTTTTCTTCATTTGCTAACAAAAAAACTGAAAGACTCGAAAGAAACAGGTGATGTTTCCTAATTTTTAACTAAATACTGCCCACCCAGTTTTATAATAACATGTAATTCCAATGTGTGTGATGTGGAATAAATCCAGTTGTGTGTTACATAAGAAGGCCTTTTCAGCAGATTTTTTGTCAATATTCATTTTTACTGGTCTTTTAAAACTTTGTTTCCCAAACTTTTTGCGACCCTTAACATTTGACAGAAAAAAGCACTTGAAACATACCGCTTGTTAAAAGAGTATAACTAAAGATAAATCAAACGTTAATTATGCATATGCAACACTTTGTGGGAAATTGATGTATTTGCGCCCAACAAAATTTATTGTGTCACCCCCTGAAGGGTCGTGACCCCTAGTTTGGGAAGCTCTGTTTGAAAAAACACAAGGCTCTATAACATGCATAAAACCTTGCCACACACAGCTTGGGAATGTACACTCAAAAGGCACCATACACTCTGAAGGCCTTGATGACAATAAAAGTTCTTGAATTTTTTTACGGCATGGTTTGTTTGTAAAAGTTAATTATGAAATTTTAACACCGGCACAAAAATTTTTACCTTTTTGCCCCCACTTGCAATCTCTGAGTTACTAACATAACAATACCATTTTTAGAATTGCTTGAAGTGTTGGTTGATTTACAAGAATGCAGCGATGAAGTGGTCGATCTATGTGCACAGCATGTCCCTACTGAGATTACCTTAAATGCTGTGCAAATTTCATTGAGTGGAGCTCACGCCTTGGCTCAGATACTGCCTAAGTTGGATCAACTTGTTAAGAAGCTGGATTTACAAATGTGCCAGCTAAACTCTGAGTTAATAAAGTGGATTTGTGAAGGAATTATCCAAATGAAATATAAAGTTAGTAGCTTTTTGTTTTTCATTTTCAAATCAATGTACTCAAAGCAAATATGTAAGAAAAACTTACGCTGTATAATCAATCGGCAAAGTTAAGTTAACTAATACAGATGTTTTCAATGCATAACTTTTGCATTAAAGATAAAGGAGCTTGACCTGGGTGGAAACCTTATAGGAGATGAAGGTTTCCTGCATCTAATACCTTGCTTGGACAAGACAGAGAAACTACACCTTCAAGATTGTAACATCACCTCCACAGTAGTTCAAATGATGAGCAATGGGCTTAAAAAGCTTGCCATTCCAGTAAGTTTTGCTTGGACTTGCACATAACACTGAGAAATGTCTTATCAGCTAGTGAGAAATGTCTTACCCTGTTTCTCTTGGGCTACAAAAAAGCTGACTCAAAAACTGCACTGTGACTGCACTGACCCAAAAGTTTTCTTCAATACTGGTATTTTGCTATCACATTTTGTTGGTGAATTTCTTTGAATTTGCACATGATAGATGAATATCTGAAGTTGAGCAATGTAATTTTTGATCAAATTTGACATATTAGTTAACCCACAGACCCCAAAAATGTAAATTTTAAAAGGAAAATATTCAGGCAGGCATTTTGTTGACCAAAATTAGGCTATAATTGTACAACGGAAACCTCAATATGTTTGCTATGTTCTGATATAGACGACAGTGTGTCACAGCAATTTTATTCAATAGCTTTCAGTAATGCTCCTGCTACTTCGCTACCATATGGTCAACAACATATGTTTGTATGTATCCTAAATGCAAAAGCGGACAATGCATAGGGACTGATGCACATGCTTTTTAATAATAGACCACGTGGTTAATTTAATGTTACATTTAAAAGTTGTGACACAAAAACATAAAAAGGTTGTTAGGCTTTAGTTTGTACATCCATTTTATGCACTTAATACTAAATTGCATTTCTCAACTTTTATAATGAGTATTTTTTGTATTGCAGATGAAAGAGCTTGACCTGAATAGAAATGAGTTTGGAGACGAGGGTGTCAGACACCTCGTGAGCTGCTTATCGAAAATGGAAAAATTGCGACTTGTAGATTGCAACATTACGGCCAAAGGCGTCAAAATTATGACTAAAGGCCTAAAAAAGCTTGTCATACCTGTAAGTATCGTTTGGACTGTCCATTAAAGAGATAACATTTTTTCAAATATCTGCCCTTCCATCCCCTAAATTTTTATCTTAGGCACATTTGTTTTAAGGCCTGGTCATTCTTTCATTTTAAACTCTTAGTTCACTGAATTATTTGTAACAAAAATAGACCTCGACTTTGTATGTAGAAAAGCATGACATTGACATAACCAATCGATTTTTTGCAAATCCAAGACAGGATAAAACAACAACATGCAATCTCGTTGCATTGCAGTTAAAAAAGCTTTACCTCAGTGGTCATAAGATAGGAGATGAAGGTGTAAAGCACTTAACAAGTTGCTTGGAGAAGATGAAAAAGTTGATGCTGTGGGATTGCAACATCACTTCCACTGGACTTTGCATTATGAGTAAGGGACTCAAAAAGCTTGTCAATCCTGTAAGTATTGTTTGTTTTATGTTTTAAGTGATAATTATCACAGCGTGTCATTACTGAAATATTGAAAGTTCTTCTGACTACCACTAGGCCATCAACTGGACACAAACCAAAGCAAATGAGCCTTTGAAATAGTATTTGTATGTGGTATATTCTACCTTCACTGTTCAGAAACGATAAGAATACTGTTTACTAAAATTTTTGGCATTACAGATAAAACGGCTTGATCTAACTGGCAACAAAGCAGGAAAGGACGGTGCTAGGCATCTTACTTGTTGCTTGGACAAGATAGAGAAGTTGGTACTGAAGGCTTGTGACATTGATTCAGATGGAGTTCAAATAATGACTGGTGGACTCAAAAATCTTGTCATTCCGGTATGTTTTTTTCATTTATTTTATTGTGCATTGTTCAGGCCATCCCTTAAAATGAAAGAACGTCTCTCTACAAAATCTGCCCTAGTTGAGTTATTTCGCTTGGTAAAGGAAAACATAGCGACACCATAACACTAAATCAATCACCAGGCCGGAAATAGCTGTGTAATGTTGAAACTTTATGATCCTCTTTTTGTGTAAACCCTATTTTAGAGTTTATTTTCACTTAAAACGTTATTTACTAATTAGATAACCTAACCTTAAACTATGCATCTTGGCATAAATTTTTTTTTAATTCTAGTTTTTTGACATGCTGTGGTGTTAGGAATGTTATAAACAGATAAAATGACACTTTGTGTTATTAAGCCAGTATTGTTAGTTTGTTTGAGGCATTTTGAAAACAAAAATATTTATAATTGGTATTTATCTCCTGACAGATGAAAGAGCTTGACTTGAGCAACAACAAGATAAGTGATGAAGGTGTCAGACATGTAACAATTTGCATGGACAAAATGGAAAAGTTGGGGCTAAGGAATTGCAACATCACTTACACTGGAATTGAGAGGGGACTATGTAATGCAATGAATAAACTCAACCTTCCGGCAAGTTTGGTTTTGATAATTTTTTTTATTTTTTGAATGAACTAAAATTTATATTCAGTGCTAACTTAACACTAAATTCGGATCATATGCATGCAAATGTTGATTTTTACCAAAAACGTTTGTGCATTTAACCAACATTTGTTATAAGATTGACAGATTGTGTGCCCAGCCCCCCAAATCACCATCTGAGATTGTGTCAAAAAGTGACATAAAATTATTTTAAACAGAAACAAGCTGCATTTGGCTTATTGTGAATATTGAGTTACATTTTAAATAAAAGCACTTTTTTGACGAAAATGAAGTTTTTTGGCCTACATGGCACCCTTTATGATTTTTTATTTTTAAATCCTGTTGTCAAACACCTTACTTTGTTAATTGATAGCCTGCTATATGCCCCTACCTTAACACTACAAACAAACATAAGGAAACTCTGCTATTTAAATTATTTAACAGATGAAAGAGATTGACCTAAGTGGTAACACAATAGGAGATGAAGGTGTCATGAATTTTACAAACTGCTTGGTTAAAATTGAGAATTTGGTGCTGAAAGGTTGTGGCATTACCGACGCAGGAAAGCAGACAGTAAAAGATGCACTTCAGAATCTCAACTTTTCTGTAAGTGTGCCAATGTTTGTAAAGTACAACTAGTCAATGAACTTCTATTACGTTATTTTCACTGCTATAGTATATGTGAAAAATATTTTACTAATAGGTGGCTATTAAGCCATGTCTAAATGTTTTGTTAAATTAATAAACACCTTTTTAGCAATGCTGGGCTTTTATGTCTACTACACAGGCAAGTATTGGAAAGTTCTGTGCAAATATTTGTTTTTTTTTGCTTAGAATGGCCTATTCAAGCAACAACACCAGAGTATCATAAGCTGTTTAATTCAAAATTTTAGGCAAACTCCTATACTTTAAACTATCTTGATAAAGCAATAAATTTCACAAATTTGTTGATTTGCAGAGATCAGCTGTGAAGTTCTGACAATCTTTTTCAACCATGCCGCCATGATTTCACCAGAAGTCAAAACTCTGCTTCAAGTTTTTTTTTTGCACAACATGAACTGTTAACTTCGCTGCATTTAAATACTTTTACCCTGCAAGACTGGATCCCCTCTGGTGATTTGATGTGTTATTGATTAGATATGGGTTCCAATCCACGAAAGGAATAACACTCTCTTTAACTTTTTTACTCTCTTTACCTTTTCTGTTTAACATGAGTTTGTTTAAATGTTTTGGTCAAAAAAAGAGTCTTTAAAATTTTTTAAATTTTCGAACATGATAAATGGGTATCTAAAGCAATTTTTTACCGCAGTTTACCCATCGGTTTACCTACAAACGTAAAATTTTAAATCATCAATATTTACCAAATTAAGAAGTTTCCTAGTTTCAAAGCAGATACAATGGATAGTATTTAACAGTATTTTTGACTTTAGCTTGGACTCACCCATTTTAACCGTTTTACCCCAAATTTTAATAAAATATAGCCTTATACATTTTCAAACATAAACAAATTTTTTTGGAACATCCCCTTCCCTGGATTTGTGCATGAGGTTGTTTCAAGGAACTTTAATAACCGAGCGAAATTTATCTCAAGGCTGCCCGAAAGTTTATACAAAAGAACACATAAATGCATGTTAACTGCTACATAGTTGTTTAAGTGCTACGGTGTAGCTCAGCTTTTTGTCACCATCTGTACCCTTTGTATGCGCCACAGTTAAGAAAGCTGCCTGCTGTTGGCTTCAGTCCTGTCACATACCTATTTTCTATGCAATTATTTCTGAAAATGCATTTATGTGCTCTTTTGTATTAACTTTCGTCTCGAACAGTGTTGTATAAACAAAATACCATTTAATCGTTCAAAATTTTGAAGTATTTTTTACGTTTTTTAATGTTAATGTTTAGAATTCCCCTAGGAGGCGATTCATAATTAGATAGCCTTTGTTGTTCAAGAAAAATATTAAATCTCTTCCTTTGCCACCACAAATTCCGTTGTTTCCACACAATTACAATTTATGTCGTTTGCTTTAACACATTTACTTGTGCTCGCGTGCACAATGTAGAGAGCAGTGAAACAATTTGCTTGCTGCTCTATTGCTTCAATAGTTACAAAAAAAGGATAACACATAGCTACTTAGAATGGAATTTTTGGTGTTGGAATTTTGTCTCTTTTGCACCAATTTGTGGGGAAAATCTAAACACACATTTTCTGTCAAGTGACCCGGAAATAATTAACCAACCGCAAGTGGCCCTACGGCCAAGAACGTCCATGGCCTATATTGTTTTGTCTTGTGTTTTTATCTCTGTTCTCCAGTTGCAGTTAATCCACGTTCTATTCTAACTATCGACAGCAGTCAATTCCCCTAATTCAGCGGTTCCCAACCTACAGGGAGATTTTGTGGGGCCCTTGAGCTTTGTTTGCATACCATGAAAGCAATGTACCGAATTGAAAATACCGGCCGTTATGGTCTAACTTGCAAAAGACTTATCGAGTCCAACTCTAGAAACCAGGTTACCGGGTATCACAATATCTGGCTCATATGAACAAACATGTTTATAACTGGTTTTACTAAACTGATCCACAGCTTTCAGCCAAACCGTCAAAAGGGTCTGGGACACCAAAAAGTTTGGGAACTGACCTATTTTTGTTTGCAGCCCGCGAGCTTGCGCGAAAACACCACTGCGGCACCAGATCCTCACAAACAGTAACCATCTTGGTCTAGAACGAGCAACTAGGGTTTAAACATCTTATTTCACACAAATATGTTTCCATTAAATTCCACACCGCAGTTTGCAAAATTTTTTTCACATATTTACAAAATAACACGGTTTAACACTTTAAACACCCAACACATATTTGTGGGTTGTTCACCAATGGTTTTGAATATTTTTGTCTTAACCGATGTATTTTCATCCAACAATCTCAATCACTCTGTCGCCTCCCTCCTCTGCACCAGCGTTGTATCTCACTGCTAAATCAACTGAGCGATTTGTAGATTCCCAAAGAGATGACGATTTCTCGATCAGCCATTTCTTTGCACTGGTGATACGCTCTTCTATTGCTTTTGAGTAAAGCAAGGGATTAAGGGCTCTGTTAATTGGAAGTAACAGGCAAGCGCTCAACACGTAAGCATCTGATGGCATCTCGACTCCAGCAACACTCAAATATCCCATGATACAAACTGGAATCCAGCAGCAGAAGTCGGTCACAATCAACCTGGAGATTCTCTTCTGCATCTTGGAACTGACATCAGTGCTTCTGGATTTTTTCATGCGGTTGCTCTGTTTGTAGATGAGAACATACGCAACCACCATGTAGATGAACAAGAGGAAGTTGATTGTGATGAGGAATGTTGAATATTCCCAAGCAAATTCACTGGTTGTGGCAAGCAAACGTGGCATACACACACTTGTTTCTCCATAATATCCGAACTCCCCCTTGATTGGATTACGTGGAAATGCTTCTTCAATAATTTGTTTCACATCGTTCCAACTGGCAGGTTTTGACATGGTTATTCTTTCTGCAAAGAGTGACATGTTTTTTTTTGAAACAAAATCTCTTCCGAAAAAAGAGTTTGGAAACCAAACATCGGATGTGAAATATTCCGAAGTTGCTGGAAGTAGCGGAATTGTTGCCAAGGCTACAGACGAAATCCAGCAAAACAATTCACCAAGTAAAATTATACGGACACGTACACTTCGAATTATAAATGGTTTAAAGGTTGAAACGAGGCGAAAAGTGGTCATGGCTGTCATAGTGAAGGCTGATGCTTCTGATGATACAACTGCAAGCGCTCCAAGTCCTGAACACAAGCTGCTTGATCTCCATTTTCTGTCATACAACCAATACGAGCCAGAAAATCGAGTTCCTTGCACTATAACTGCAAGCAGATAAATGCCCATGAGGAAGTCCGAGACACAAAGGTTTAGAATGAAAACACTTGTGTTGATAAAAACGTTTTGTTTCCTATCTACATTCCATAAGCTGTGAACAGTTGCAATAAACACCAACAAATTTCCTCCCAAGGCTAACATAGCTGTTATCCAGAAAATTGCTTGGTATATTGGGCTGGCGACCATGTCGTTAACATCTGCAAACCCGTCCCGGGCCCAGTCATCACTTCCGTCCGAACAATCCTGAATTCCATTCTGCACCAGTTTCAGTTCGACCGACAAAGGCTGTTTATTGTTGCAATAAAACCTTTTTGTTTCACAGCGGCATCTGCTTTCATCAAACTGATTGTCACAATCGAAAATTCCATCACAAACAGTTTTTCTGTCGATAGAAAACCTATCTTTAGACTTGCAATAAAAACGGGAACTGTTACAGAGTTCGGGAAATTCATCTGAATTGTCGTCGCAGTCTGCTTTTCCGTCGCACACTTTAGTGCTTCTTATGTTGATCTGTCCATTTGCGAAACAATAAAACATGTTTGGACAGTTCAGTTCACCAAGTAACCACATGATGTCCCCAACTGTTCCGTCACATATTGAGTTCAACAAAACTTTTGGGTCATAGGCTCTATCTAAATAATACTTGAAGCGCCACCTCAACAATTTGTTATCGGTTCTTGCACTCTTAAATATTTCGTCAAGTCCGAGACCCTCGAAGTTTTCTGGTAAAAACCGAGTTTGTCCCGAATCATTTGGAGACGAACAGTATTTCGTGTGTATTTGGTCAACACATTGCACGCTTGAATTGCACAATGTCCCACTTTGATCCGTACACGCAGATTTATTCTGACAATGCATCTTATTTAATGGGCAATTCCCTTTTATTTCATCCCACAAACTGTGATTTAAACACAAACGTTCATCTGACACATCAAAGCAATCCACTATACCATCACAAACTTGCTTGGGTGATATAATCAATTGTTTATCCAAGCACTGAAAACATCTAAACTGTCCATTAAAAAAACAAAGATCAGATTTATCAGAACATTGAGCCACTAAATCGTACACATTGGTTTGAGGCAAAACACAAACACCTTTTCTTGAAGGCCCGGAGCATTTAAACCCAAATCCCGACTTTATTTCGTCGCTATTGTCACTGCAACTACTAACTGTGTCACAGTAGTAATTTCCAGCTATGACTTTTTGGTTTTCACAAATAAAAATGTTCTGACAATAATTTTCTGATCGTGTACATTTGGAGGAGACACAAATCACTTCCTTACTTTCACAACTGTTGACGTCGGCAGCGCACGATTTTTTGATTACTGTATTGCACTTTGCTGGAAATGTGGAGTTTACAAGATACCTGGCAAGTTGTTCATTTTTACAAGTTGTGGCAAACATTGTGCAAGATTCACATGTAAAGTTTGAGACTGAACAAAGTTCGTCACTTCCATCAGAGCAATCTTCAACGTCGTCACCTAACCAGTTAAAAGGTACGCATCTACCAGTAGATGGGCAATGTTTGTTACTAGGATCACACGGACATCTTGCGTAAACTCCAGAGCAGTTGCACGTGTAATGTGACTCATCACTACCATACAGACAATCACGATTTCCATCACACAGCAAGGATCGATTAATACAACTTCCCTCCATACCAATGCACTGTTTCGTGCCAACACATGCACATTCAAACTTACGAGCTGGACAATGGCAATATACTTCATCACTCCAATCTCCACAATCATTCCACCCATTACATTGTAAGTCTTTGTTGATGCAACCAAAGTCTGTTGTGCAGTTCTTTGTTTTGTAACAAGGGCATTCAAACTTATGAGCTGGGCAAGTGCAGTTAGCTTCATCACTCCGGTCTCCACAATCATTCCACTCATTACATTGTAAGTCTTTGTTGATGCAACCCCAGTTAGTTGAACAGTTCTTTGTTTTGTAACAATCGCATTCAAACATATTAGCTGGGCAAGTGCAATTTACTTCATCACTCCAATCTCCACAGTCATTCCACCCATTACATTGCCCTTTATCGATACAACCATCGCCATATATGCAATTCTTTGTTTTGTGACAAGGGCATTTAAATTTATCAGCCGGACAATGGCAATATACTTCATCACTCCGGTCTCCACAATCATTCCTTCCATCACATTGCCAGTATTTGTTGATGCAACCCCAGTTAGTTGAACAGTTCTTTGTTTTGTAACAATCGCATTCAAACTTATTAGCTGGACAAGTGCAATTTGCTTCATCACTCCAATCTCCACAGTCATTCCACCCATTACATTGCCAGTATTTGTTGATGCAACCCAAGTTAGTTGAACAGTTCTTTGTTTTGTAACAATCGCATTCAAACTTATTAGCTGGACAAGTGCAATTTGCTTCATCANACCCCAGTTAGTTGAACAGTTCTTTGTTTTGTAACAATCGCATTCAAACTTATTAGCTGGACAAGTGCAATTTGCTTCATCACTCCAATCTCCACAGTCATTCCACCCATTACATTGCCAGGCTTTAGAGATGCAACCATCGCCATATGTGCAGTTCTTTGTTTCATAACAATCGCATTCGAAGTTATAAGCTGGACAAGTGCAATTTACTTCATCACTCCAATCTCTACAGTTATTATTCCATCACATTGTAAGTCTTTGCTAATGCAACCAAAGTCCGTTGTACAACTGCTTGTTTTGTAACAATCGCATTCAAACCTATCAGCTGGACAAGTGCAATTAACTTCATCACTGCCGTCAAAACAATCTACCCTTCCATTACATCGCTTCCAATCTGACACACACCCATATGCACCTTTGCAAGTAGTGTTAAAGCAGTCGCACTGAAACCTGCCTTCAGGACAAATGTCACTTAATTCGTCGCTCCAATCTCCACAGTGGTTCCACATGTCATTAACCTGGCTAATTCTTATGCATACTGATATTTCCCCACACATACCATACTTGTGGCAAGCACACTCGAACATTGAGGAAGGGCAGGTGCAGTTGGGACCTCGGTAGGGCTTTTCGCACACCGGAAGATTTTCATGTTCTGTGGGTAAGATTGAAAAATGTCTCAACATTAAGAACGTTNAGCAACTTACAAAGAAACCAAACTACAGTGCGTGTGCGTGTCGGTTCCCACTTGTCCAACTCCATACTGTGGTCTGCCCTCCTGATGCTGCACCAAGTAACCATCCTTCTAGAGCAGTGGTTCTTAACCTTTTTCATTCTCGGTACCCATTTAAAATCACCAACCAATTCTCGTAACTCCTTTTTGTAATTTCCCTGAAGCAATTATTGTTTTCATGTTTTTGTTTGGATGTTGCAGATATAAAGCTGTATTTATATAATTTCCCAAAAACTCAGCAATTTCGTACCGCCTAGAAACAGATCTCGTAGCCCTTAGGAATACGGGTACCCCCTGGTTAGGAACCCCTGTTCTTGAATCGGAGACCCTTAAAACACTCGTTCGCTACAATCTATAGCGATCACATAGCAATGTACGACCACCAGTGGTAACGACGCAAAAAAAAACAATCGATTTCTACGACAGAATAGCACGCGGTATAGCTGCGTGTAGATATTACCTAATACACGCTTATATCCACCATTATTGTACAACAAGTTTTAATCTAAACTTGGTTAATCAGAAAGCCCGTCGTGGGAGTTTCCCTCTCACACGGGTATAATATATCGCTTTTTTTCAGTCACTCGCCACCAGTGTAAAATTACCGTTGGTCTTGCAACAAAATAGACTAGGGAGTTAGCCTGCGTCACTGAGAGGCGATTAACTTTCAGTTTCGCTTGGAACGCTTTGTTAAACGACATCGAATATTTAATACCTGTGAACGTCGCAAAAGATTCTGTATTGAAAGGGGTTTTCGCTGGACACTAACTTGTTCACGAACCCCAACCTCTTTCTCTAGCACGAGTGGGTAGCTTCTAGGCCCCCCTCGATTGATCCCACCGTCCCCCCAAGTCGTGTTTTCTCATACTGGATCAAACTCACTCTGCACTTAGCCCCATAAAGCTTAGTAATTACAATGTAGCTACAGCGCGTTCAACCTCGATCATCTTAATTGTGCCCTTAACCTTTTTGCGCCTCATAACGTTTTAACGTTGCGCAGCTATTTTCGGCCTGGTGATTAATTTAGTGCAATTGTGTCACTACGTTTTCTTTCACTAGGCGAAATAAACTCAACTCAACTTTAATTTCGACATAGCCAAATATGGACCGCACTGCTAACTTAATTTGAGAAAGAGCGACCGGTTCGCGGGCATGTGCGTGCTGATCGCCCGCGGTGCTTGTACAACACGAGCCGACCCTCAGAATCATTGCGGAAGAGGCTTTCACACAGGCAAAATAGGAACGGTTTATCAGTGGTCTAGAGCTGGTTGGACTTTGACGTGAAAGCCTAAACCAATCCATAACGTTATTAGTTGCACATTACTCGCGCTAGAAAATGACATTATGGTTTTTATGTTGTTATTCTACATAAATTGCTAATTACTGTTACGGCTTTCCATGACCTTTTATTTAAAAATCCATACTGGCAGCAGTCAGGATTGTTAGCAATTTGTGACAGTACATAACAATTCTGTACAATTTAACCAAATAAGGTGGCAATATCTTGAAGAACTCAATCGCACCCATCTACATATGGCGCCACGAAAGGTCATGTGCTATTACCGTTCAAATGATTCCAAAACAAGTAAACTTACTTGTATAAGGTCGAGGAGCGAGACTGATATCCTCACCCGGGCATTCACCTTTCACGCATCCGACGGCGAACAATAGAAACGCTAACCACAGCATATCTACGATTTCTATGTAGCAACTGTAAAGTAAATGTGTTATCTGCAGAAGTGAGCAGTAATTTTTACCCGTAAACGAGCGGTCTAGGATTATAACCCGCAATCTTACAAATGTAATATAATTGTGGGATGTTTAGTTTAACTTAGGAAGCGCTTATAATCGTCCACGCTTTAAAATTCAAAAACGCTTAAAATCGCACTTTATAAACTTTTAAACTCGTTTGTTTGGTTGTCCGTGTATTTTGTAACACTGTCTTTTCATTAGTTGCTTTTTTCTATCGCTTTTTTATTCTCATCACTGTTTGCAGTATCTTCTACACGCTAAGATCACACACAGAAGCAGAAACCTCAGGTGTTGAAAGGCGCGTTCTACCTCGATCTACTAGTTGAGCACTTCATTTTTTGCGCCTCATAACATCCTAACGGTACGCAGCTATCTCCGGCTTGGTGAAAGTTTTAGTGCAATTGTATCGCTATGATTATCCTCACCAAGCGAAACACACTTTATCCGGTGAACTAAGTTCGAACCCCGGCAGGGATTCGAACACCCGTTCCAAGGTTTCCTAACGAACTTTGTCGCTTGTTAGTTGCATTAAGAGGTCAACTCGCGAATAATTTGCAGTCAACAAAGGCAAAACTGTGGGACCGTTATCGCCACCAAGTTGACACCAACCTGCATTGACCACTTTACAGCAAGCAACGCGAATGTCGGTTGTATATGTAAGCAGTTACGTCGAATTTTGATCGTTTGTCAGGAGGTGCTCTCTTGCTGGCTTAGCGCAAAACAGGATGCACACGGAACGGCTTTTTATCTGAATTGGAATGACAAATAGCAATGTTCCTTACCCAGCGCCTGCTCGTTTGCTTTACATGAGAAACAACGCGGAAGTGTTTATTCGTTGTTGTCATGAGTCATACTGAATCAAAGCCCCTTTTTGTGAGACCCAGTCAATCACGAAGCTCGTTAGTAAACCCTCTATCAACGTGCAACGTCGTGCATGTAGTAAGCGCTATGTTTGACCGCATGAGGCTCGTTGGAGAACTCGCTTTAACCGGACGAGGTTGTGTTTGTAACAAGCGCTATGGTTGACTGCAAGAAGCTCGTTAAGAAGTCCGCTTCGAGCGTGCAAAGTCGTGTATGTGATTGTAATCAAAACACGTTCGAAACTAGACTTTTTCAATTAATTTCAATACATGTAAACAACAACGGGTAAACAAGGTATATGCGTATCAAGTCACGTGACCGAAAATTGTAACTTAACTTGATTGGATAAGTACTGGAGCCCAACAGATGTTAATTTCCTCTCCAAACAAAGCTTACCTCCAGGACCGCATGGAGGCCTTGGAGAGATTCCGAAAAAGATAGAGTTTGATTGTAGCCTTAGTACAGGCACTATCTAACTGATGTGCTGTGTAATTAAACGCCTTTCGTGGTTTCAGGTTCTAACCCCGCCTTAGTTTGAGGTGTCTCCATGATTAGATTTCCAACTCGGATAAAAATAATAAAAATTTGGAGGCTATTGCACCGAGAATAAAATGAAACAACCCGACGAAACCCGATAGAAATATAAGAATAAAGCACTACTTGTTGCTGCGCTATGCCAAGGTACTCAGAGGCTTTATTACCGGAAGCGAGCATTGAATCAAACGTGGCAGGCGCGTGCAACGCAGGAACTGGAATGTATAGTGATCTGTTTCTGTGTACTGCAGATCAGAGCTCCTTAGGAAAGGTTCATCACAGCAGTCACGCGGGCGAATAAGCACGCTGGGGTTAAACTTGAGCGACCCACACACCGGAAAAGAGAATGATTTTAAAATGAATAATCTAACGGCGCCAAGTACAAACTGATGAATTGAATAATACTGGTTGCTGCACCATGCCAAGGATTTTTTGCCGAAAACGAGCATGGAAGCAAACGCAGTAAGCTCACACACGCACACCTGGTACAATGTTGCACATAAAAACGCACGTACAACACAGGAACTGGAATGATTCGCGTTTCAATTCCTGCACACTACAGATCAGCGCTCTTAAAACAGGGTTCATCACAGCATTCAATTTGTAGATGTATACAAAACACCAGAAAGGGTTGCATTGAAAAACTAAGAAGGATAAAAAACCAAGGCCATTGCATTGCTAATTTTTCGGTTTAGGGGGGTCAAAAAATCGAGGAAATTTTCCGATTGGTGTTTTTTCGAAAATCGAGTCAAAATTTTTTGTTTCCGATTCCGGTT
>QXVZ01019863.1:0-10751 GCA_008931825.1 Phallusia fumigata | reverse complement strand
AAAATTGGAGCATTTTCTGGTAAAATCTATAAATTTTACATTAAACCTATATTTGTGAGTTGGATTTTTGTGTTATTTACAAACCACTATTTCATGTATGATACTAGTTTTGTTTGCTTTATGTTTTACAGTAAAGGTCAATGAAGACAAGCGCGTCACTTTTCTTGATACTCCCGGACATGCAGCTTTTACTGCAATGCGACAAAGGGGCGCTCAGGTAAGGTTTTTTGTGCATTGTCATAACTCTTCCAAAGACAAACATATATTGTTTTCACTGTTTTTTTGTTTTACCTCCCTTTGTTTACATGTTTTGGTCAAGAAAGAGTTATCCAAATTTCCTTAAATTTTTATCCATGTTTGATAAAACTTTTTACCCTAGTTCACCCATTGTTCCACCCACATTTCCTCAAAGAAAAAATGTAAAAACCCACCAATTTAGTAAATGACGTAGGAGTGTATTTTTTNTTAAACCTATATTTGTGAGTTGGATTTTTGTGTTATTTACAAACCACTATTTCATGTATGATACTAGTTTTGTTTGCTTTATGTTTTACAGTAAAGGTCAATGAAGACAAGCGCGTCACTTTTCTTGATACTCCCGGACATGCAGCTTTTACTGCAATGCGACAAAGGGGCGCTCAGGTAAGGTTTTTTGTGCATTGTCATAACTCTTCCAAAGACAAACATATATTGTTTTCACTGTTTTTTTGTTTTACCTCCCTTTGTTTACATGTTTTGGTCAAGAAAGAGTTATCCAAATTTCCTTAAATTTTTATCCATGTTTGATAAAACTTTTTACCCTAGTTCACCCATTGTTCCACCCACATTTCCTCAAAGAAAAAATGTAAAAACCCACCAATTTAGTAAATGACGTAGGAGTGTATTTTTTTGTGATTGCTGAATTACAGGCATAAAAATGGATCTTAAATGTTTTTGGTTAGGTTTACCTACTTTGGGAATATTTTGTTCATAGGTTGTTTAGATCTGTTTTAACTTAAAACTAGAAAATAGACTTGTCATTTGAAACAGTTGTTACCTCAACTTTTGTCTTACAGTTTGCACAAACCAATAATTGCCTTAATTTTGTTGCAGTTAACTGATATTGTTGTGCTGGTCGTTGCTGCCGACGATGGGATAATGGAGCAGACAGAAGAATCAATCCGAATGGCTCGGCAATCTCAAGTTCCCATTGTCGTTGCTATTAATAAATGCGATTCAAAAAATGCAAAACCTGTAAGTTATTAATTTGTCTTGCCTAGTGGGAGCACATGAGATGTTATCTCTGTCCAACTGAGTATTTAATAAATTTTACTCTTTATTTGTTTTCATTGGTTGTTTTCACTCTTCCTTTTTATTTCTTTTTTTACTTACTTTTGGATGAGAAAGGGTCATCCAAGTTTATCCAGTATTTTCCACATTAAATTTAACTGATTCTGAGGTAATGTTCTTCTAACATTTTCACCCGCTGAACTGTATGCCCAAATACATAAAATGATTCTGATCCATTTAATTTGTGTTACAAATTAAAATCATCAGGAAGAGGTGATGAAACAACTGAGACAATTTAACTTGGAACCAGAAAGTGATGGAGGATCAACACAAGTTATTCCGATTTCAGCAAAAACGGGAAAAGGTAAATATAGTTTGTGACTTGCAGTATGCTAGGACTACAAGAGACGCTACACCGAATTATAGTTGGTCTTCCAAGTATTTCCAGTCAGCAAGGCGTGGCTGGAAAAATTTAGCCTGCGGTGGGAGTCGAACCCACGACATGAACTTATCCGGGGTTGGCGCTTTACCAACTGAGTTACACAGGCTCTGCCTTAAACCTGCCAAAGGCAGGCATTACTTCTTGTGACTTCCAACCACTTCATTTGGAAATTGGGATCATGGAAACAGATGTTTTGCCAAATTTCATGAAAAATCTATTTGTTCACAACTTTATAATCTCCGAAACAAACATTCTAACCACATTTTTTCAATGATAGCGTCACATATACTGAACATGCATGTCACTTTACCTAATTTACGTTTTGTATTTTTACTTTTCATGCCTTTCATTTCAAGGTATTTCTGATCTTGTCGAAAGCATCTTGCTGGAGGCAGAGTTGATGAACATGAGAGCCGATGTTAGTGCAAGGGTTGAAGGAGTGGTGATAGAGTCGCAACAAAATGAGGCACAAGGACCGGTCGGAAGCATCGTTGTACAACAAGGAACGTTGAAAAAGGGAATGGTAAGACTACTGGGGACTTTTTATCTGCAGGATTATAAATTGTATCGGTCTAGGCTGTTTACGGAATTTGTGCAGCAGTAAAAAAAAATTTGTCAAACAACTGCAAACAAGTTTTGTTGTGCAGGATTGTATACTAGGGCAAAACCACAGTAGAAGTGCAGGAAGTCACAAATTCAGGAAACGGCAATATACAGTAGAAGTGCATGGCAGAAACAATATAAAATCAGCTTAAAATACAACAGGGTGCAAGAGACACAACACTGAATCATAACAAACCTACCAAACCTAACAACGCACTCATAGGCTCAAATTACATTTTTATGTGGCAAAAAATTCATCCCTTTTGTGTGATTTCGGCCCCCAAAAATGTTGCATTGTTTAAACAGTGGTTGACTGCTGGAACCGCTTACGGTCGTGTAAGGTTTCTCACAGATGAAAACAACAAACCATTGGTTGAAGCCCCACCTGGGACCCCAGTTAACATTGTTGGGTGGAAGTCCCTACCCCCTGTGGGTGAGATTGTGCTTCAAGTCAAAACCGAGGTGGGTTTTACTTTTCGTGGTTTTATGCGGCAACAGGCCTGTAAATTATCAAAGTTTGTGTTTTGCCACAAAAGCTTTTGTTGGGAACATAAGACATGAAAGTAGTAACAAGCTCTCTAGCAATTGTATGTGTTTTGTTTGTGTTGTTGTTGATGCAGAATTGTTTAAACACAAACCAAATTTTGTTGCTTGTTTTATGCGAGATTTTGTGTTTAGTCGCGTGCCAAGGAAGTTTCAAAATATCGGACAAAACTAAAAAATATGGAACAACTAGACAAGGATTGGAAAAAAATATATCAAACACGTCAAAAAGAAAAAGAGTAAGTTTTCAAATTGTTATGATTTACCTCCTGTGGATCTTTGTTTAATTTTTTATCCTCAGTAAGGGGAACATCGACTGAATGCAATATGTTTACAATGAGTTCACTGCCGAGATACCTGTCTTTTGCAGTTCTGTTGTATTAGTTTTTGTCATTTAAGCTTTTTGGCATGAAGTTGTGGCCTTAATTTGGTCACAAGTGTCTTGCTCAGGAAAACTCAATAATGTCAGGGTTAGAACCCTCAACCTATTGAAAACAAATCATTTTGCTATTTTGGCCGAAAGTTCCCTGATAGGTCTGCGAGTGAATTTCTCCCTTTTTTGTAAACTTCATTCTCAAATCAGACAAAGCAGCATGTTTCAAGCAATAAACTGGTTTTAAATATTTTTTTTACAGAATTTACACTGAAATGAAGAAAGAATGTTTAAGAGCAAAAGAAAGTCGTGAACTGCTTGGTGAAAAAAGCAAAAAGTTATTTACAACTACCTCCGATGTTCCAGAGTTAAACATTGTTGTAAAAGGTCAGTTAGGCTCAAATGAAAAAGCTTCCCCAAATCCACATGATTCTGAATCTCAACTAAGATTGGTTGGGTCCTTTGTGGCCATCTGATTTAGTTGCGCTTTTCCAGTGATTGCAACAAACTATTTTTATTTTAAGTTGCTGCTGAGCTGGCAAATTGTTAGTGCAACTCGCACAAACCTTCATGGTTATAGTTTTAATTTGTGTCGGTCTCTTGTGTTTCCCCGAGCAAGAAACTTTACATTACGTGAAAACTGTTGGGTTTAGACACCCCAACTCCCCAAAACCATTTGCATTTCATAAGATTCTAAAATTTTGAAATAATAGGGCCCTTTGACAGACTGCATAATTTTTGGTAAAGGGTGTAAGCCAGGTGAATGCATCTTACGCTTTGGTATGAAAACTTCTCATTTTTTGCAATATTTGTGTGGAGGCCTCCAGAAAAGAGACTCCAGACTGTAACTAGTTGAGCATTTGTTTAAATCCAACATAATTTCAGGTTACTAAATTCCAAATTATCATCATTTGGGCTGTGTACAATAGTTAAATAAAAGTATCGGAGTTCAAAAAAAATGCATAACAATACTTAACATTAGGAATCATGACATACTTTAAAATAACATCTAGTGCTTTGTTTAAACTTGACAAAAACATATATTTTGGCATTCAGCTGATGTTGATGGTTCCCTAGATGCAATTGTAGATGTCCTTAAAACATATGACTGCGGTCATTTGTGTGAACTTAATATCATCGACAGCGGTGTTGGTCCAGTAACTGAAGGCGATATAAATTCTGCACACACATTTTCAGGTTTGTAGTCGAAGTAATTTTTTTTCAGTGTAGTAATTCAGGAAATAGGTTACTCAGTAACACTTACAGAAACAAGCTTAAAATAGCAACAGAATGAAGTGGTGAATTCAGTTTTTTTGTAAATACATTTTGAACTACTTTTTAGGTTCGATAATTGTATTTAACCAAAGCATCACAGAAGCTACACTGAAATCAGCGTTGAAGGTATCGGTTCCTATTCAGAGGTTTGATGTCATCTACCACTTTGTTGATTACATAAAGGAAACTTTGCAAGAACTGATCGATCAACAAGATAATAAGGTATTAGGTGAGCAAATATTCATTTGAAACATTTGAAGAGTTGTGTTTTATGTTTTCTTCATAGTTTTCTCCAAATAACTTGAAATGGGAAACACGTATAATAGGTTTGAATAATCAATTAGACATTTCCGAAACTTTTTGTGTTTTTAGGTGAAGCTGAGGTGAAGGACACGTTTTTATACAAAACAAAACAAGCGAATATAAAAGTTGCCGGTTGTTTGATCGAGAGCGGACAGTTTAATGCTGACGGCAGTTTTGCTCTGATAAGAAATGGAAAAACAATTCACGAAGGTGGAAACTTTGACAAATACTTTTACAATTCCTGTAGCCCAATAGAAGTTTTTATTTTTTCATTAAAAACATTCAGAGAATCTGTGCTATAGTTACATTATGTGCTGACACATAGATTTGTTATTTAGGCCTGGTCAGTAATTGCTACTTGTTTACTTGATAGGAGAAAACTTTTTCGAAAAAATAGTTACATTACTATCAAAACATTACTAACAAAACAAACAACGCAGTAAATGACTAATGTTTGTGCAAGTCAATGTGTTGTCTGTTTATGAGCCACTCGTTTTGTTTATTTTGCAACTTGATGGTTAGCAAACTTTCAATTGCGCCTGTTGCCAAAATTTGCCTTAATGTCAAAATCAATTTCTTGTGGTGTTGTTGGCTGCATCTATTGTTGCAAGTGCAACTCATCATAGATTTTGTTTGGAAATCTGATAAAAAGTTGCCCTTCAAGTAAAGTTGTTCTTTTTGTTTAAACAGGAGAACTCGCTTCATTAAAGAAAAAATCTTTAAGCGTCAACCTTGTGAAAGCAGGGGAGGAATGTGGAGTCGCGTTTGTTGGTGCCAGCGTCGAGCCACAGGCTGGCGATGTTATTCATCAATTGGAATATTATAAGAAACCTCTGACATGGTCTCCACCTGGATTCTGACTGAACTAGTCTATGTCAGGCAAATAAATATACAATGCATTGTTTGTATTTTACTGTTATGACAACATGGCAACTACACAAGGACAATGTGGAGAGTACATTATGTGGAGCCGTGCACAATTCAACCACCGTGTTTTGCTGCACAAAAAAGCGCTCACAACTCAACCAACTACATTACTTTGAACCAACTTTCACAAGCGTTTGGACTTCCTAAAACAATATTCCCCAACCAAGGCTGTGAGATGGAGCTACCTTGGATGCAAAAACTTGAGTCTTATCATAAAATGTTAGTTTTATAAGTTAGATTGTGCGAAAATTTTATTGGTTAGTCAAGGAATGAGCTATGACGGAAATTGAAGTTAAACTGAAGCCGCCCTTAAAATAAATAATGGACAAAGATGCTGAATAGTATTTGAGAAATTCCCATGGTTTAAATAACAACTGGTTACTGGTTTATAACCACTTTGCACATAAACAGTGGCATTACTAAAGGTTGACTGGTGGATCAGATTGCTAAAGTTCAGAACTTGTTGAAAACAAGTTACCTTCTCCCACAAAAGGTTTGGTGTGAATCTTCCCCTGACATTTACAAAACATGATGTAGCCGCTGTAATAAACTGGTTGTTGAACATTAACTTGGCCAATCTTGGGAGGAATTATTGTATAGCTTGGGTCAAAATAAAGCAAGGATTAGTTTTAGTAAAGCTTACTATATGCCAAACATTTTTATCAGGGACAAAACCATTACTGACCAACACATCCAATAACATTGTTAAAGCTAATTTGTCATAACAGAACTTTGCATTTATAAATTAGTTTTAAACATCAACTATTAATGTGCAACAAAATTCACCAAAATCTTATATTTACACAAACATTGCACTAAATTCATTTCCATGGGTCTCGGAGGGACTTGCAAGTAATTTGAACTTTATTTAAGCAAACAAAATGTTGGGTTATACACCAAGTTACCTTCTGTTTAGAAGTGAAAATTATACAATTTAATTTTAAAAATGTTTTGCAGCCCAGGAAAGTATAAACAACAACTAAATGTTTGCAGACAACAAAAATCTAGCTAAGTGACAAAAATAGTTTTACAACAATTATAATCAGACTATAGTTACATAATGCTTTTCATAGTTATTCTCCAATTTAAACTTGAACAACTGTGAAAATGAAGAATGTTTCCTGGAACATGTTGTTAAGTTACAGTGGCATTCAGCCTTCATCAATTGGCAACAACAAGCAAGTTACCTAGTGCCACCATGGCCAATGCAAGCGACTCATGTATACACAGTNTGTTAAAGCTAATTTGTCATAACAGAACTTTGCATTTATAAATTAGTTTTAAACATCAACTATTAATGTGCAACAAAATTCACCAAAATCTTATATTTACATAAACATTGCACTAAATTCATTTCGATGGGTCTCAGGGGTACTTGCAAATAATTTGAACTTTATTTAAGCAAACAAAATGTTGGGTTATACACCAAGTTACCTTCTGTTTAGAAGTGAAAATTTTAAAGTTTAATTTTAAAAATGTTTTGCAGCCCAGGAAAGTATAAACAACACCTAAATGTTTGCAGACAACAAAAATCTAGCTAAGTGTCAAAAATAGTTTTACAACAATTACAATCAGACTATAGTTACATAATGCTTTTCATAGTTATTCTCCAATTTAAACTTGAACAAGTGTGAAAATGAAGAATGTTTCCTGGAACATGTTGTTAAGTTACAGTGGCATTCAGCCTTCATCAATTGGCAACAACAAAGCAAGTTACCTAGTGCCACCATGGCCAATGCAAGCGACTCTCGTATACACAGTACAGCTGATACATTCATCACAATATATAAATATATATTAAAGCCAACACAATCAAGCCTCGAACTACAGTCTGCATCTTGAAAAGAATGTGCTATGCAGAGCTCTCGCTTATATCAAAAACTATGTATAGCTTACACATTTATATTTATGTACAGGATTACAGACTAACTACTCTGATGGAAATTTGATTGATTTTAAAAATGTCCATCTGTGGTGCTTGGTCAGCATGCTATCAGCTCTCCTATGTAGAGCACTTGTTATTGGGCATATCAGTGATATTTTGAATCAATACTGCCCTTTAAGACTACTTTGCACTGCCGTTGAGGCTGCATTCTGTGCAGCATTTTGGACGTTAGGATTTTTCATAACACCAGTTGCAAATTCCTGCTGTGCCTTCTCGAAGCTTGCCCCAGTTGTACGATACAATGAGTGTGTCTGCAAAAAATAATCATGACAAGTTTCCAGATGTGTTTGTAACCAACAACAAGAAAAACATTTGTTTTATCAGTAGTCACCACAGTTCATTAACCAATTGCTTGCTGTACACGGTTCGGTCCATTTTGTCCAAAAGAAAACAATCATAGTGTTAGGTTTGGAAAACAAGTGGACTGACCATTGTTGTCACAAGCGATACCAACATAATGTTAACTTTTAAAACTGACCTTTTTTAGTAGAAGCAGAGAGAAGACGGCAGTGACAGTAAAGAGTGTTGCTTGGATGCAGACAATAATTCCCACAGCCAGATTTTCTCCAAAACATGCAATAGCCAGGATCCATCCAGCATATCCCCAGTTTTCAATCCCAACACACATGAGAACTGACCAGCAGAACTGCAAAAAAAGCACCAAATTGAAGTTTTCCTATGTCAAAATGGGTGCTCAAGTTTGCCAAAATAACTGGTATAATTTTCACAACACCTTAAGTGCTACAGCTAGTTTACTGAGAAGTTTAACTTAGATAATCCCACATATGTAACTTATTACACTTGCACTAGACTAAACAAAAAAAATTACCTGAAAGAACATCATGAAGAAAAAGAGGAAGAAATTGAATGAGCTGTCACTTCTGAAAGCTTTGTATGCCGGTCTATACCAGCATAGAGAACATGGGGTGAATAACAACCACCATAGAATTGACAAGCCAAAACCTGTACCTAGGTTTTGTGTTTTACATCCAATGTAAGCAGCAAGAGATGAAAGAACATTCAGAAACAGCGCCACAACGTAGAACATCCACAGATAGTAAAGCATTTTAACTGTTCTCTGAAACTCATGTGGGATGTCTACGGTGAAATCCTGATAGAAACACGGGCGTAGCGGAAACCATTTGGGAAGAGGAGGCCAGTTGTTCGCCCTCGGGTTGTAATTGGCTGATGACAATTGTTGCTCCCTCCGTTGCAATTCTTCCGCTTTCCTTTCCAACTCCTCTTGTCTTCTAAGTAATTCTTCATGTCCTGGAACTGGTGCTGTGGGAGGTGGTGCAACAACTGGGGGAGCAGAAACTGCATAATTTGTGCCATAATCTGGAGGATTGCTAGGCTGCATCACTGCCGATGAATTAGCAGGTATTGTTGTGTTTTCATTGTTTGCAAAGGGATTGAAATCATCCAGATTTGCTTTGTCAGCTTCAGAAGTCGCCTGTGTCACTGAGCCATCTTTGAAAGGATCGGCAAATGGGTTGGCGTCGAAGTCACCCATTGTCAGAATAAACAGTTACTTTAGTAAGTTCACCACATCAATTAAATCAAAGTTTGTTTGGCTTAAAACTGGAATAAAATAAACAATAAATGAAAGATTTACTTCTAGCAAGCAAAGTTTTTTATTCTCCCATTTTTCTCCCACCTAACAGCATAAACAGCAAATTGTGCCTCAGAGCATTTTTACATTGCGCAGCTATTTTCGGCCCTGTGATTGATTTAGTGCTATTATGTCACTATTTTCTCTTTTACCCAGCGAAATAAACTCAACAACTCAAGTCAACTACCAAATCTTAAACAACTCAATGATATAGTCCACTTGATAAAACTCTTAATCTGCATTAAAACCCAAACCCACGTTCCAATGAAGTTTTGTTTGGTGATATTCTACATGCACAAGTGACTTTTGCATTGATAAATTGTAAACATTTTCTGTATTCTGCAAACAGAAACAATTTATGATTTTCTAGTAAATCTTGCAACATATTTTATAGATTGTGTGTAATTGCTATAAATGTAAACTATAGGAATTTTACTCAACTTTAACAGTTTTTTTCAATTTAAATACAAACTCAACTTCCCAAGCATCCTTGGCAATTTAACTGGACGTAAATCAAACCAACAAACTATTAGAAACAAGTTTTAAAAATTTGATTACCTTGCAAACTGGCACCCTCTTTCATCACCGCCCTAAATAAAATTACCAAATTGCCTGTGATGCGATTTTTTTACAAACTAACAGACAAGTTAATCAGATTGAAAATACAGACGCTGCCCGTTTTTAAATTGAAATATATGGCATTTCGAAGTTCTGTTCCGTCATTTTCCCTTCGACTTCGTGAAAGTGACGTCAGAAATCTCGTGTTTTTAGCCTCAAAGCAGCCGTTCCGGGTGTTCAGTCAATCTGTCAATAATCACATGACAGATTGTGTAAAGTGGTTGTGGTAAATTAATAACTTGCCGATCGAAAAAACTTGGTGATATATTATAATTTTGAACAAACATTACATCATGAAAATTAATTCTGCCCAACGCTTTCTGTTTCTTTCAAAAATGGTAAAATTGCAAAACATTAATTTCAAGAAAGATTTGAAAAATAAATAGAGTTGAAAGGCACTCAATCGAAATTTCGTATTTTCACACAGAAATTCCCTATTTTAAACTTTATTTTCCAAAATGCCATGCGAAGCCCATTTTACTTTCCTTTCAAGGTTCTTAGTTACAATTCTTAAAATTTCGCTGACTGTATCATTATCTGTTATCAGCCTTGAACATAAACTAAGCGCATACTTACACATGAAAAAATGTAAACAACCGAGTTTAAGATGAGACGACAAAAAGTTAGTCTTGATTGACATTTCCACAGACACAACGAAAAATGTTTATTGGGACAAAGCATTAGTTTCCCGCGTTTTGCGACCGACACAAAAATTTCGCCATCGGTATTGAGGCAGCACGACTTAAAAAATGTCTAAACACTCTGAAATAAATTTATTTCAAACATAATTCTCTGGACGTTGTTTTTAGTTAACCTACTTTTCAAGTCTATGTCCGGTATT
>QXVZ01019861.1:0-24393 GCA_008931825.1 Phallusia fumigata | reverse complement strand
AAGGAGAGTCGAATGAACAGAAGTGATTGACCAAACAAACAAACACAAAAATTCTAATCGGAAATAAAAAATGCCCTTTTTGTAGGAGGTTTCCATTGCTGCAAACGCAACCAAACACAGTGTATTGTTCTTTTCCAGCAGTTAGTCTGTTCTAGTTAATAGGATGTTTAATCCATTCATCGTTAGAGCTGGTACCGGAAAAAGCAAAGCAATCTAAGGCTTATCGCTGCGGTTTTAGATAAAGGTGACTAAGTGTTCGTTCGCCGAAGCCAGTGTTTGCCCGATACATTGCCGGATATAGACTCAGCCACGCGTTAACTGACAATTGTTCGCGAGACGAGCGACGGAAACGCTCCGCTTGTGTATCAAAGCGCGCCACGGGGTAACGGGCCTCAATGGCCTCAGTCACACTGTACGCTTAATCGTGTTAATCCCAGCAGTATATGTTAGTATGCAATTAAGCAGTTGGCAATGTTAGTAACATACAGGTTTCGTAAAATACGGATCTATCGTTTTCGCCCTAATTTCAGGACTTTGATCCTGATGCACGAGCAAGGACACACTGCCACCCGCCATCATTTTGTTTTCAAAAAGTGATGCGCACAAACTACCTCGTACTTGATTTTTTTTATTTAACTCGTAAAGTTATTGTTTCGTTATGGCGGCACAACACCCTACGTAAACTCAATGTTGCCGAACGAAAAATCAAAAACAGCAGTTAGTAGACCACAATACGCAAATACGCCTCTGGTGGTCGATGCAGAATCCAGCCAAGCAGTCACGTGGCCTGGTCACGTGACTTTGAGCAATTCGATCTCGCGGGCCAACCATGAAACCCATTCGTAAACGAATGACAGCTTAAACGCGCGGGCCATTGTTATTCTCTATTCATAACGATTATAGTTTATTAAGCAACGAGCAATTGTCTCGGTTGCCATACTATTGTTTTTTATTAATTGCGTTTGAAACTGATGAAACTGTGCACTAATGTATACAAATAGATTTTGAAGTTAAGGCGAGGTACGGATGTAAAAAAAAAACTAGAAATTACACAAAAATTAAAATCACAGCCTTTTACCAATATCTTGACAATGAAATTCCCTGCACCAAACTTGAAAACACCAGATACCTATTCAACATTGTAACGTGATGTGCTTCAGATTATGGTGATATGTTATGAATTTGATGTTACGTTTCCACGGAACTTTTCCATGACATACCAAACGACTATTGTAGAATGCAGTTCACTTGTTTTCGTTATCTTGGTCCATGTTTCGAATGTCACATGGTCCAGTGTACAAAAGCCAGGTGGTACATGAGTATTAAAAATAGTATCCTCGAAGTCACGTAATGACCCATACGATCAGAAACATCACTTGTTTGAAACAAGGTCACTATTTCTAAGCAACATTGCAGCGAAAAAACGGTCATTAAAAAGTCAACATCAATTGTATTTGTATGCAACGCTATTGCAACGACCGTATTTAAATCATGTTAAAAACATTTTAATAAACACTTTTTTTGTGAAGTTTTAGTGTGCTAAGAATGATAAGGCATAAAGGGTCGGACCCGCAAGAATTTAAGTCGACAGGACATCGCAATTACAATATCCTGGGTAAACAGATCTAGGAAGGAGTGAAGTGCTTCCACAAATCGGTGAATAACGATACATTGGGGGCGAGAAAAAGGAAAAATTGGTGGCTCCACAGAGAGCGCCGACACTTAATAAATTGCCACTACACCCCTAGCTCTAGGTCGCCTGCAAACTACACCTGAACAACGGTCACCATCTAAGTCAAGTAGGGATATGTGCGTTCGAATAGTTTTCAAAATCTCTTTGTGTCATAAGATTCTCTTCAATCGGCCTTTTCGTGAAACGATACTGTCCCGCAAAGCATTTACAGGATTCCGTGAGCCTTTGGGGTTTCACGGGGAAGTACTCCACGGTTGTTTTTAATGTCAAGATTGGGTGTTTTTGAATTCTGTGCATAAGGGATGAACACAAATACACTACAATAGCCGAAAGTCGGTCACGACCAAGACACGTTTTTCAGCACAATTTTCACTACAAAGCACTCCTGTTACTATGGCCAATTATATAAGACTTATACTTGTATAGCCAGCGTGTGGGCTTGAAAATACATTTTTAACCGAATTTTATAAAATTTTTGTTAAATTAGGGATCAACGACAAAACTAGGTAAAGTATACGTTGAAAGCATTTTGTTGTAAATGTTTCAGTAATCGCTATTGTTAATGTCAATGCTAGACAATGACTTGCATGCAAACATCTTTAGCGACACCCAGCGCTTGACAGAATTCAAATTACCTAGCTCGACGTGTAAACACATTTAACGACACGTGACCACATTAAAACCCATTAACACCTTACTGTGCAAGCACCGTTGACGCCACCTAGCGGTTAGTAATAAGCACGATTACTAAAAACGCATGTCTTTAAGTGTGAAGACCTTTAGCGCCACCTAGCGTTTAACATGCACAAAAATAAAATCGATGTTAGGCGTTTTTTAGTGGTTTTGTCCAGGTATCTTTGACGCCATCTAGCGCATAATAAATAGCGAGTTAACAGAAATATCTACAAAGTTTTATATTACAACTTAACTGAGCGTTTTTATTCGTTTTATAAGTTACATGCAAAAAATTCGGGACGTCTTTGTGTAGGTTAACCATAAGGTCACACATGAAAGTTTGAGACAGCGTTTTTCAATTGTTTTATAGATGCGACTTTTTATTCGAGCGACCCAGTACATAAAACCTATTGCGGTTTAGGGGCTCGGATAAAAACTAAATACCTGCTTTGGTCACCCAAGTCAGACATCTACATCGGAAGGTGAACGGTGTCTGATTTAAAATCCATCAGTTTACCTGTTACTGAGAAAGNGGGGCTCGGATAAAAACTAAATACCTGCTTTGGTCACCCAAGTCAGACATCTACATCGGAAGGTGAACGGTGTCTGATTTAAAATCCATCAGTTTACCTGTTACTGAGAAAGAAGCACAACATGGACAGGAGTAAGGCCATGTCGCATGTTAGGGAATTCCCGTAAATCAGGGCATACAACACGATAAGTCCAACTGGAAGAAGAAGGTGTTTAAATGTAAACAGTTTGGGCTGAGGTTTATAATTTTTGCTTTGTATTTGGCTTACGTGCACACAGGGGTGCAATAAAAAATACCAGCATGATGTACGCTGGACGGATAAAAAACAACTGCATGAATTTTACCTCACAAAGTTAGCTAACGTTGTTTGTCATGCCAAAACAACATTGAAACTTTGCTTGAAACTTTTTATTTCATCGCTGTGTTAAAGTTCATCAACTTACTCATAGTGACTGTGAAACCAATCTGCATCAGATTTACTGTGACAAATATTTGAATTTCTCTTTTGCCCGTCTTCTGTCGAAGTTGCTTGGATTTCTTCTAGTTGATATGAAGGAGAATTATTGTCACCACAGTAAAAAGTGTCTGTAATCATGAACCAACGTCAAATAAACTTCGAACTTTTTCTGTGTTCGTTTATTCTATTAAAATCAAAAACAACTTCGTTAGAGCATCGAACAGAAGACACACGGGTTTCGCGCCAAAAAAACATTTTAAAACTCCTGGTGATATGACGTCATACACACATCGCGTGATAGTGGCGTGGTTAATTGACAAAAAAATTAAATGTCGGCCAGGCTAAAGGAGTCAGTTGCTGATACATGGCAATGTGCAGATTTTCAAGAGTTTGTGGCTTAAAAACACATGAGGTTTAGATTTGGTACATGGTGGTGTTGTTGTCAGCTAGATTGATAAGCTATCATATGAAACGTGTTGTACACAGACATATCATTCAGTAGTGAAAGTTCCACGAAGAATGTGCTGCTGTTATCTAAGCTTTAAACTTTACACAGCTTTAAAAAATCAATAAAATGTGAATAAAACAGCTGGTTAAGCTTAAAATAACAGATTTTCGCCAATTTGACAACGCGAAAATTAAAACCAATAATGACTTAACTTGTATTCGGCCTGTTTTGCAGATTGTTAACATACCATCTTGTTGAAAAACAGGTTTTATTGGCAGAATCCTTGTAAATAGACTTCGTTTTTAAACTGCTTGTGCACCCTATGTTGGAATTCGTCGGAATTGACTAATTAACAGCATTTACCTTTGGACAGGTGGAATTTGACCCGATCAGCATACGGCAGTGCAGGCATTATATCCGCCATCGATCGAGGCTTGTTTTGACATTTAACACGCTCAAAGCGGCACTGAATCGTTATCAGTCGACAAAATTCGTCAGTCACGGCCAGCATTTTCGCTACAGCTGTTTTCATAAACGATAGCAGATGCAAGCTTTGCATTGACTGGTGTTATGTTACAAACATAGCTGGCAAGGTTAGAAGCCATATGTTGTGTTGTCATCGGACAAATTTATGTAGTTAGCCGAGTGTAGCAGTGGATAGTTGTAGTTCCGCCTAAGCTGCTAATAACGCCCGGAGCACGCCGACTGTTACAGCAAATTACTTTCCTGGGCCAGGCATTTAACTAAGTCGAGAGAAGTATGTATGTGCCTAATAACTCCTGCAGTTTCAGCTGGTATTTGGCAGTCTGTCCACACTTGAGCTGGTGTTAGCCGGCTTATGATGTCACATACTGGCACAAAGAGCAACAATTCACATTATGTTCGCATAGTGTAGTCTAGTTCGGTGGAAGGCCCAAAGTGTTAAGTAATGATGTAGAACAGTACCCAAAATGTTAAGTAATGATGTAGAACAGACCGACAGGGCGTTTTAATGCAGCTGTAGGAGTTTGGCTCTGTGAAACCTAATCGAGCGTAAATACAGTGGCTGGCACGGAAAGCCTAATTTTGTGCCAACAAAAAAGTTTTGCGAGTTTTCTACGGATCAATGCGCGTTTGTCCTTTTTTGACTGAGGTTATCAGTGTGGTTTTTTTTCGTTATTTTACGCGGCCCACTTTAAACAAGTTTTTGATGAGAAACATGTCCGGTGTAAGGTTAATTGCCGGTTGAACAAACGCCGGTAATTTGTTATTATACTGACAAGCGCTTGGACTGCTGTAGCATTAGCATTTCGGTTGACGAAACTTGATGTGCAGCCAGTTTAGGTGTAGAAAGTCGTGAAATTTATTTCAAGCAGTAAATTTCGCAGCTATACGCGGCTAAGTACAGCAAGCTGTAGTTAAAGTATCACGTTTTCTACCTAATCCGCCCAACAAGCTTCCCAGCACTTTACCAGTTTGCAATTTTCCGGCACACGATGACACAAGACGTGATATTGTTGGTATTTAGTCACAAAGTCGTGTCGGAGGGTCCTGGGTTCGTGACTGATGGCGCAAACTGTCAGCCGGCTTCCGACTTCTACTGTTCGGATGTATTAGATCGCAATTTGTGTGAAATGTTAGCAGGCTGTTTTACGCTATACGCTTTGCTAGAGTATGGGTGTGGAACTGTGTATTGAAAACAGACTGGATAAATAGCTTAAGGTTGCCTACCATTTAGTTAGTTTCCAACAGAAGAAGGAGTTTTATGAGTTAAAGGTAGGAATTTCAACTTTATAGTTAAGTTATTTATGATGAGTGTAGTATTTCTTGTTGACCAGTGGTTCCAAACCTTTTTAATATTACTTTTTATCACTTCTTTTCTAGTAGGAGTAGAATAAAACATTTCAAAACAAGCGGGGAATGCTTGAAAAAAGGTTGGCAAACACTGATTTAGATTATACTCAAAGCCTTGTCATTAAAAACTATCAACAACAGAACGAGTACTTGATATCATAGCAAGTGTTGCTCACTTGAACTAAGCTCCATAATTTCCAGGCAAGCAGTCGCCACTTCCATTTAACTCATTTCGTATTCAGTAGCATTGTGAACATTGGCTGATGCACGCTTTAAAATTATAGGAAGTGACTTTATGTAACGTCAGACACAACTCGATAACTGTGGGTTAACCCAATGTTGTTTACACTTTGTTTGTTTTTGGTGTAAACTTGTGCACTATAGTTCGACTACGGTCAGGGAGAGTTTAACCTAAACAGCACAGTAGGACACAAATTAATGTAACATTGAATCGTAATGTTTTAAATTAAAGCTCGATTTTACTTGAAAGAAAGTGGCAACTATCAAGCAACAATAAACATACAGAAAATAGCAATGTAGGTTATTAAATAACTGTTATTATTTTGTTAACTTCACTGAATCTCATTGCTGATTTAATAGAAAAAATGGCGTAAAGTTAGGTCAAGAAAATTAAATACCCTCTATTTTGCAAGACGAATAGTAATATAAAATACCCTTTAGGGATTAGCTGATTTTTGGGGTGTAACTTTGTGTCACCAAGGGCACTTTACCATCAGAAAAAGAGTGAACTTATTTGACTTCAGCAATGGGCAAATGTGAGCTTGTCAGTCGGGAGACGAAGTTGGGCAAAGAAAAATCGCCAACCCATCCCCCTTCAAAAAGCAAAACCACAAAGCAAAAAATTCTTGGGTATAATGTTTTCAAGTTCTCAGTGATGCACCTCATCGGATTTTACGGCGCATATGTGATGTTTTTGTGCAAATGGAAGACTACGGCGTTTAGTAAGTACAACTTTCATGTAAAAGTAGTTGTAACTACAGTTATAAGGTGAAATCACAAAACGAGCTTAACGCAAGCTTGCTTAATTGAAGGTAATTCCGTGTGTTTTTCAATTTTATTCTGTGTGTGCCATTTCTCATCCTCTGTTAACGAAAAACTACGAAAGTGGGTTAGTCATACAAGTCGACCTTCATCCAAGTTTTATATATTATGGGGTGGTGGAATGGCCCCTTTCGCTCCCACTTGGATACGCCCCTGCCCCTGGTGCCTTGATGGCATGATAGATTTGCCGCCTCTTACAGCGACTCGACGAGCAACTAATTAAATTTAATATGCGCACCACCAGTGATAGGTGATGACATTGTAGGTGACATGAGAGCACCTCTTCGTTGCAATCTTGTACGATTCTGGAAGCAATGCTTCCTCGTAAAACGTGACCCAGAAACAACTCAACTAACCTTTCATGTATATATTTAGACGTCGTATACGGTATGATTGGACATCTCGGAATAACAGCGGGAGCGCATCGCCTGTGGTCGCACCGATCATACAAAGCTTCTCTGCCGCTGAGGATTTTTCTAGCCGCGTGCAATTCTATCGCTCTGCAGGTAAAGATATGCCATCTTTAATTATTAAACTCTTTTGTCCACTTGTTTTTTTAGGCTGTAGCTTCTTTTTACCTTTCTTTATGCCTGTTGTTTGTTTTTGGTTTTAAACTTGAAACAAAAAATCTTTAGAGACTGACTAAACCATTTGGAGACTGAAAATACCCATAAGGTCGAATTATATATGTTTTGAAAACGACTGTTGGCTGATTTTTACTGAATCATAGCTTCATCAATACTATTTTTATTTTGTGGCATTTGTTATTAGGATAACCAAAAGTCGTTTTGTCTTAACAGAACAGCATCTACCAATGGGCAAGGGACCACAGAGCCCATCACAGGCATTCGGAGACTGACGCAGACCCACATAACGCAAAGCGAGGATTTTTCTTTAGTCACATGGGATGGCTGTTGATGAAAAAACACCCTGAAGTCCTGGAGAAAGGAGCGAAGATTGACGTCAGTGACCTGATAGCTGATCCAGTTGTCTCGTTTCAAAGAAGGTAAAAGTGGGGATTGTTTGCTGTTCATGATCTTCTCCTGATAGTTTGATCAAATAAAATCTTTATGACGTCACAATTTGCGTCACATTTTCCTGTTTCTTACTTACGTGTATAACGCACGACTTTCAGCTTCTCGTTGTTACATACTGATGATGACAACAGCATTTCACGAAACGTTCGCAATAAAATGTATTTAATATACACAACATCACTGGCAGTTACTTCTTTATTAATTTACAACAGTTACACTACGTTGTAAGATGAACCTACCAACTTTTGAAAAAATAGTCTTTTGTCTGACCACAGGCATTATCGCTGGACCACATTGGTGATGTGTTACCTGATTCCGATTTCCATCTGCTGGTGGTTTTGGAACGAAAACATCTTTTACGCCTTCTTCGTGACTTCACTGCGTTACGTCATGTCGTTAAACATCACGTTTCTGGTGAACAGCGCCGCTCACATGTGGGGCAACAAACCGTATGACGTCAGCATTAACCCGGCCCAGAACCTGGGGGTTTCCCTCCTGACTATGGGTAAGTCTACTGTTTTGCATGTATTGAATTTTAAAAACAACAAACTAGTGCAGTGGTTCCCAACCGATGAGGGGAATTTCCACTTTTTAGTTAAGTTATTCATGATAAGCGTAGTATTTCTTTTTATGTAGACCAGTGGTTCCAAACCTTTTAATTTTACTTTATACCACTATGATAGTTCCAAAGTAAACGAAGGGGGAAACGCATCAAAAAAGGTTTTTGTACCAAACCCAACCTGTTCAAATTATTTCGTCCCCTCTTAGATATAAAACAAATAATTTTTGCAAAAGTAATAAATGTAATCCTCAAAAATCGACTTGGATTCATCCTAAGTAATAGACGTATGAGAAGAGGGGGCGTTATTCACAGAATTTGGAAAAAAAGTTATTTACTATTGACAACTTATGGAACGCGTGAACAAGTAGTTGTTAATATTGATGTCATTTTCAGGTTGCCTTTTCTTTCAGATATTTAAATTTACCATCTGTTGGGCGTACACCCCGGGTCTAGAAACATTGACTCAGGACGAAGCCAATTAAAATGCATGTAATATTTTTACGATATCATTACACCTTTTTTATCAACAGGAGAGGGTTTCCATAACTACCATCACGTGTTTCCGCATGATTATCGAACCAGCGAGTTCGGGATGCGTTTTAACCTCACAACAGCCTTTATCGACCTCATGTCTTTGTTGGGGCTTGCCGATGGCCTCAAGAAGGTTTCCAGTGAAACCGTGTTGGCAAGAAGACGGAGAACCGGGGATTTAAAGTCGACGGTTTCCGGCTGACCACGAAGGGACATTGTTTTAGAAACTTTTGAATTCAAAGTTTTATTTGCTGAATTTGTGATGAACGCCGACTGTGATTGATCGATGGCCAATACATGTATAACCGTGTGACGCCATAACAGGATCTGGTTGCGTGGCACGGTGCTCACATTGAAATGTGTATTTTTAACCACAGAGGCTAGCTCAATAAAAAAATTAGGCAGATTTGTTCCATGCTTGCTTGCTTTAGTCAATGTGTGACATTATCATCAAACAACGACATCGTTCTTGGCTTCAAGTTAAAGGGGGTTAAATTGTGCATTTTCTTTTGCTGCGTTACTTTTCCACTTCGGAAATAAAGTTGCACAGATATTTAAAAAAAAAACATCAATTTGCCATCGGAAATTTTCCCGTGGTATATTAAGTGAACAGAAACTTATATTATCAGAATGGTGCAAAAAGGAATATTAAGTATGTCGTTACTATGGCCAACTAAGTGTGCAACTTCAAACTAAAATCAACCCTGAATTATAAAAGACGTAATCAAATGGAATAGTAAAATATCTGTGGGAAAACCAATCACAAACTACATAATTTTGATAGAAACACACGCTAAACATTGAATGATAGAATTTTGGTAAAACGGGTTGAAATTACAATCCACGTAACCACGTTTATTGACGCAAGTTATGTCAAAGCAGGTTATGTTTTAGTTTGAGGGTTGCGTGTTTTTTCTCAGCCCCCTGTGATTTGCGGTATAGCTCCATTATTATCTAAATCAAATTTACAACAGACGCAGACTGTACACATCTTTTAACACAGCAGAGCAGCAAGACGTTCCTTTAGCGGCAAACAGAAAATCCTTGGCGTATATTTGAGATTTTTAAGAGAATAACAATCGCTGAAAAAGTTCTTTTACACAATTAACTATATTTGTTTTATGACAACTTGCAGTCACGTGATATTTGACATGTCCTGAGGACAAGACGGATTTTATGACTGGTTCAGTCTGGTTATGTAATTGCTTTATGGTTGTTAGAACTTAACCGAAATAAGTCATCTCTTGTGTGAGTAGTGAGAACACATAAATATAGTTATGGTCAAGTCAATCATAAAGCGACAGAGATATTTGAAGCAAAGCTCACTAAAACGCAGAGATGGCAGTGGTCATTGGTCACTAGTAAATAGTATTAGATCGATTTTCGAGCAAAGATCAAGCTGAAGAGCCTTTTAAGTGGCATTGTCAAAACATAGAGGATCTAGCTCACTCTCGGATTTACCTGCAGTTTATAACAATGAACACAACGGACAATGCCTAGAAACTTGTAATGCTTATAGAGCGTAAACCCTTAAAAGGCTGATGCAGTCCAAGGTTAAAAGCTTAGCGCGGTCGCAAGCTGGAATTTTGTCTGATTAATTGCTCTCAAAAATATCTGAAAGAGAAAGCGGATGGATAATAAAAGTGCCCTCAGCGCTTGCCTCAAGTAAAACTGAAACAAACCAGATTCTGTTTTCAAACAGCTTCAGTGCATTAGATTAACAAGATTTCTACTTCCATCTGTAAAAATGGGAGTAAAAAAAGAACCCATTACAAAAGAGACACAACATAAATACGTTGTGTTGCCAATCGTGTATTTTGTCACCATACTACACGTGATCGGAGTGATTGGATTCTTTCATATGTTCCAGTGCAATTGGAAGACTTTACTTTTTAGTAAGTTCAGCAAACATAGCAAAATTCTTTTTAGGTTTAAGCTTACTCAAATAGAAATAAACTGTTGCTATTAGGCATTGTATGAATTTATGAAGGCTCTTCTGCCATACATGTATTATGTGTATCGATTTTTGTACGTTCTATACAGGTCGTCTTCCTCAGGGTATAAAACAACACTCAAAGCTCTATTCCGAGACCCAGGATAAAAAACGAAAAAATTAAAACAGCTTTGGACGAAAAAAGTTAAGAGCGCGCGTACTCATTACTAAAAAGCAACGAGCGAACGATAGAGCAAGCACTGACACAACACGCCTTCTAATACTCAAGCAAATGTCTATAGCACGCCGAGAGATCAAATATCTGATTCTATGTTCATGGTGTTGTCCCGGTGCTGTATATGCCACAACTCTAGAAACAACTTTTCCTGTAGTCCCATTCGTGATGCGTGGTTGGCAAGAGCTGACTTCTTCGCGTCATTGACGGAGCCTTTTAAAACTCGGAGTATTACAAGAGCCTTTTTAAACTCTAACTTAAATATCTTTCATGGTCATGGGATTTTTGAGTGTAATATAACTGTGTAGCGTCATAATTAGATGTGGTGACGTCATACTGTGTGTAAATTGAAATGGATTCATGACAAACTTGTTTTTGAGTGTTTTTAAACCACGGCGGTTAGCTAAAAAAACGACCAGGAAAAATTAGGCGGAATTATTCCATACTGTTTAAATTAGTTGATATGTGACATTAAGATCAAACAACGACATCGATCTGGGATCAGCAAGTTTATGTGGGGTTAAAATTTGCCCTTTTTTATTGCGTTACCTTTCCACATCGGAAATAACATTACTTTTGCGATGGTGATTACAGAACTATTTTGTCAAAATGGTTTTCCCCAAAAAAGGGTTTTTAGAAAATGTTGGAAATGGCTATCACTGATTTTATGGCTGGTTTGGTCTGATTACATATTTGTTTGATGGTTGCTAGAACTTAACCAACGTACCTTATCGCCTGCATGAGTGAGTCGTAAAAACACACAAATACAGAAATATCGCAACAACCATACGCCCCATTGCTGCAAATGTTAAACATTGTTGATGTTTTAATGGCAGGACTTCAGTCACAGAACGTTTTCGTATAATTACCGGAAAACACCGGCAAGTCATGGCATGGATGCCAAACCGGCATCCTGAAGCGAAAAAAACTGGGAGAGATATTAGAGCCAGGCAAACTGAAAAACGCTGAACGGCGGATTAAGCCATGAAGTTTATTGCTCAGAGCGTAAAGCCCTAAAAGGCTGCGGTGGAAAGTTGAAAGCTAAGCACAGTCGCAAGCTGGAATTGTGTCTGCTTAGTTGCTCTCAAAAATATCTGAAAGAGAAGCAGGATCGATAATGAAAGTTGGTTCACCATCGGCTTTTGCCTGACGTAAAACTAAACGAAAATAGAATCTATATACAAAACAGATTCCTTGTTTCTAGAATTACAAGTAACTTTTGCTGACTGGGAAAATGGGAGTCAAAAACGAGACTATTACAAAGGAGACGCAATATAAATATGTTGTGTGGTCAATCGTGTATTTTGTTACCGCACTGCACGTGATTGGAGTTATAGGATTCTTTCATATGTTCCAGTGCAATTGGAAGACTTTACTTTTTAGTAAGTGCAGCGATTACAGCAAAATGTTTTTAGGTTTCAGGCTTGCTTTAAAGTTTTTCAACGTTGTGGTGTTTTCGGGCGTAATTACAACTCCACAGCTTTACTGTTAACTTTTCATACTGCAATAAATCAAATTAAACTATTTCTCCAAATTTAATTTGTAAATACGTTTGGTAACATCTGAATTTATAAAATACTTCTGTGAACTTAATCTTAGCAACAATGATTTTGGGATTTCTTGTTTATACGTGAGGTTTGGAGGTTAAGCCTGATGTTTAAACTTTAGTTCAAGTTGTAGTTCCAATTTGCTGATGGTTTTTAAAACGTTTTTTTTTAACGCAGGTTTGATATACATGGAATATGTGCAGCTAGGCACAATGGCCGGGGCACATCGTCTTTGGTCGCACCGTTCTTACAAGGCATCCATGCCTCTACAGATATTTTTGGCCATAGCTCAGACTGCAGCAAGACAGGTATAGTGCGGCAGTTTAAGAAGGGATAAACTGGTCACTTTTCCAGTTAACCAGAAAAACTCACTATTTGATTGCCGCAAACTATTGATCAAGTTTTATGACATTAAATGTTAAAATCGCGACGCCACGAAGCAGGGGTGCACAATCTTTTCGCTATTGCCGGCCGCATTACAGACTTTATTTCACTAACATTCGCTAGTGAGTCCAAGATTTTTATTTAAAATTTACATAATATACAGGTTACCATGTCTGCATATGTGTGTGACACGACAACGCTTAGTTAGCGAAACGCAGTAGGTTAAAGAAAGTGAGCTTGCTCTTTTGGCAGTTACAAACAAGGATGGTAGAACGGTACGTTACGTATTAAGTTGCGCGTACCACGTACTTCGTTGCGAAGGGCGTACCGTATCACCGTCCTCTGCGTTTTAATGATTTTAGGAGCCAACAATATCCTACCGTACTGCCTTCTTCCGTTACAAACTGCTAATAATATTTCTGTATTATGGCAGAATCCAATTTACATTTGGGCTCGCGACCATCGAGTTCATCACAAATTCGTGGATACGGATGCCGACCCTTATAACGCCAGACGTGGCTTCTTCTTCTGCCACATTGGTTGGGCTTTTATGCCTAAACTTACACAAGTTGTCGAGAATGGAAAGAAAATCGATCTAAGCGATTTGGAATCAAATCCGGTGGTGATGTTTCAGAAAAAGTAAGAATACTTGCGGTTAGATAACACCATTGGATTTCTAGTGGGTTGTAATAGTTAAATAAACTTGTACTAAGTAAAAGTTGATCCTACCAACGTTCAAATTTCCAACGCCAAAGCTTACATTCTTGTGAGGCCCCGTCACTATGCGATTTGTAGCTGTAGCGAGTTTTACCACGATCCACCAACTGTGCCAACAGTTACCGTCACGCCTCATACCGTCGTTGCACACCTATCTTCGGTCTGGTGATTGATGCTTATTGATTTAGTGCAATTGTGTGGCTACGATTTCCGTTACCGAGCAAAATATATACTCAACTCAACTCAAAGTATATTAGAACGTTCAGATCAGGTGAAGTTTAACAAACCTATAAGTTCCATTTTATTTGCAGATACTACAGCATCGGGGCACCTCTGCTTTCATTTATTTTACCTCCATTGGTCACTTGGTATTTTTTTGATGAGTCAGCAGTTATGTCGTTCACAGTCGGAATGTTTCGTCATCTGCTGTCGGTCCATTTTACATTTCTTGTGAACAGTGTGGCGCATATGTATGGTTGGCGCCCTATCGACTCATCTATATCTCCAACCAACAACTTCATTGTCACATTATTAACTACAGGTAAGTACCAGATTTCTATACAATCTCTTATCATATAATGTACAAGTCAAAGCCATTCGGGTCATTGAAACAGGATTTCCACAGACACAAAGTAACAACTTCGCCACGTATTCGAACATTATGTTCCTTGCATTTAATAAATAAGGCAAAGCTGTACCAACCGATATGAAATCGACAGCTTTTAAGGAACGGCCGGATTAAGCCGTTTAGAGGCCCTAAGCAGATAAGATCTTGGTGCCAGTACCACACGGTGGCTCGTAACTGAAGAGTGAATGGTTAACGAGAGAAGCGAGCCTGGCCTTTTTAATAAATTTTTACAAGTTAAGTTTTTGAAGTCCCCAGGAACTTTTTTGCAAACTTGGGTACTGTTCGAAACAATTTAAAGCCTACGGAGGGAGAGAAATGCATAACANATTTTTACAAGTTAAGTTTTTGAAGTCCCCAGGAATTTTTTTGCAAACTTGGGTACTGTTCGAAACAATTTGAAGCCTACGGAGGGAGAGAAATGCATAACAATCGTTCAACTGGAAAAATTCACCTTGGCTGTACATTTAAATACTGAGACACCACTGAAAATTCAATTAGGAAAAGTTTCTGTAGTTCCCCTTGTCTGGATGCCCCAAGCACGTTTTTACTTTGCTTAATGGTTAATCCAGCCCTGTGTTGATGCTTCGCAGGCGAAGGTGTCCATAACTACCACCACGTGTTCCCGCAAGATTATCGATCAGACGAACCCGGCAGCGCACTCAACTTTGTGACCTGTTTCATCATGTTCATGGAAAAGTTGGGACTTGCCTGGGACCTGAGGACGGTTTCCAAGGAAACCGTGTTGGCCAGAAGACGACGGACGGGCGATCTAAAAGCAAGCGTCGTTGGGAGGCCAATAACTGACCAATGTAAAGAACGGGAAGATGAAATCTTACCTTACTAATAAACTGTAGGTTCAAAGACAACAAAGAAATTTATACANTTTGTGACCTGTTTCATCATGTTCATGGAAAAGTTGGGACTTGCCTGGGACCTGAGGACGGTTTCCAAGGAAACCGTGTTGGCCAGAAGACGACGGACGGGCGATCTAAAAGCAAGCGTCGTTGGGAGGCCAATAACTGACCAATGTAAAGAACGGGAAGATGAAATCTTACCTTACTAATAAACTGTAGGTTCAAAGACAACAAAGAAATTTATACAGACATGCACATAAACTACGATTTTTGTGCGTGTGACAACTTTGGCTGTAAGTCAATCGCAGAAAAAAGGGAAGTGTATATTTTCTTGTGCTGCCAACTTAAGATTAAGAAAACTGCAGTTACACGTACATATCACTGTTGACGCCAATCGTGCATGTTTGAATTGATATTGGTAAAACTACACATACCGGAGGTGTAAATAAAATGATATCGGATATCGGCATTCAGGGCTATTACAGTAAATATGAACCGCCTAGTCTTACAAGCTTACGACGAGCTACGCACGTACTGTTACACAGACACCCAACGCTTCCCTGTCACACCCGGGAATACGAATTCAAGCACAATTTCACCCTAAAAAATTAAACAGTAGAAAGATATAAGTCAGGTAAACCACTCACAACATAACAGGTTATGCGTTTTATTATATAACTAAGGTAAAATTGATTAAAATTACAAACTACGTAACCGCGCCGAATGCTGCAAAATACGTTGGAGCAGGTTGTATATAGTGTTGATGTTTTAATCGTTGGATTTCAGTCACATAACGTTTTTCTTTAACATCCTGTAAGCACCGGCAAGTCATAGCATTTGGTCAATTGACATCCTGAGGCGGTAAAAACTGGGAGAGATATTTTAAACGCAGCAAGTTAAAAGTTGCCATATTGGCAGAAGTTACTAATACAAAGGGTTAAATGAGTTTTAAAGTAAAATGGATTTGAGAATTTTATGTGAAGTTGCCCAAATATAGACTGGTGTAGCACATGTGAGACGTATTATCGAACTTTAAGAGAAGTCATATATTCTAAAAGAAACAGTCGGTACGTGTTGGAACTGACGATGACAATAAGAAATATATACGTATACATGTATTCCGAAAATATTTTGGCGACTTGGAAGACGCTCATACACACGAGGAGTTATTTGGTGCAGAGTTTACAGTATTTGTAGGTCCTGCAGAAAGTTTTATGGTCTACAGTTCGTGTATTTGTAAAGAGAGGAGGGGGTGTTGTCGTTGTCATTAAACACAGTTTCATTTGCGTCCTTTCAAAAACTGTATATGGGTCATGTTTAAATTTTGGGCAGTGACAACGGCCAGCAAATACAAAGCGTAGATCTCAAGCCCTCTAAACGCTGCAATCTAGGATTTAAAAGTTTAAACCATCGTAAACCATAAATCTAAACCATAAAACTACACCATAAACCACGATGGTAAAAACCATCAGAGCTAGCCTAATGTAAAACTAATCGAAACAGATACTGTTCACAGGTGTAACTAGAATTACAAACTACTTTTGCTGACATCTGTAGAAATGGGAGTCAAAAACGAGACTATTACAAAGGAGACGCAATATAATTATGTTGTGTGGCCAATCGTGTATTTTGTTATTTTTCTGCACGTGATTGGAGTTGTAGGATTCTTTCACATGTTCCAGTGCAATTGGAAGACTTTACTTTTTAGTAAGTTCAGCGATTATAGCAAAATGTTTTAGGGTTTCAGAAAAATTTGAAAGTTTGATTTGTGTCATAGTATTTTCGGGTTTAATCACAACTGCAATAAACAAAACCAAGTTTTCCTTTTAAGCAACACTGTAAATTTTTTAAAAGGCTTTAAACAACTTCTGAATTATTTTTGTACAATGCTATATAAGGTTAATTTCAGTGATAAAAATTTTTGGATTTCCTAAGGTTAAGCATGATATTTAAACTTTGGTTAAAGTTGTAGTTCCAATTTGTTGTTGATTTTTAAGATTTTTTTAAATGCAGGTTTGATATACTTGGAATTCGTGCAACTGGGTACATTTGCTGGGGCACATAGACTATGGTCACACCGTTCTTACAAGGCATCCATGCCTCTACAGATATTCTTAGCTATTGCTCAGACCGCAGCAAGACAGGTAGTTAGTAATTTAAATGGCAGATGCCAATTTTGGAGATGATTTAGTTCTTGTGTTGTTACGAAAATGCGCTTTGGTTGATTGCTGCAAACTATATTGGTCGAGTTTCATGACCATAAAAGTTGAATCAGCGATACTATAACACAATAGGTTCTCAAACTGTGCGTCGTGACACCTTTATTGCTGTTTCAATCTAAACTGTTTTGTACCAAAAATTACAACCTCAAAATTTTCTATCATTCAACAACAAAGAGAATTCAAACGTCACCAAACCGTTATGTAGGTTAAAACGGCGCATTTGGGCCTCTTTTCCGCATAACAAAAAGTTAGACTAAACCAACCTGCTGTTTGTGCAGTCAAATAACAAACAAGCTATTTTGTATTATCGCAGAATCCAATTTACATGTGGGCGCGCGACCATCGTGCTCATCACAAATACGTGGATACGGATGCCGACCCTCATAACGCCAGACGTGGCTTCGTTTTTAGCCACATGGGTTGGGCTTTCATGCCCAAATTGACACAAGTCATTGAAAAGGGAGGTAAAATCGACTTAAGCGATTTGGAATCAAATCCGGTGGTGATGTTCCAGAGAAAGTAAGCAAACCTTTGGTTTGATTTCAACATGGGTTCTACCGGGTTGTAAACTCAATCAAGGATGTACTGTAAATGTTGCTCCTATCAACTATACGTGAAAAGTTTGTCCCACTAAACAAGTTTGCCCCTGTGATAACGCCTTGCAATGCCGGTGGAGCTACAGCGTGTTCAACCTCGACCGACAAATGCGACCATCACTTTTTTGCGCTACCGACGTTGTGCCATTTCTCTTGCTGATTGTTTTAGCGCTATTGTGTCGTTGTAATTTCTTACACCAAACAAGTTCAAGTCAAAATTATCTTTTAAGATTGAGATCAGGTGAACTTCGACAAAATTATCGACCCCTTTTTATCTGCAGATATTACAGCATCGGAGCACCTCTGCTTTCATTTATTTTACCTCCGTTGGTCACTTGGTATTTTTTCGATGAGTCAGCGGTTATGTCGTTCACGTTCGGTATGTTTCGTCATCTGCTGTCGCTTCATTTTATTTTTCTGGTGAACAGTGTGGCGCACAAATACGGTTACCGGCCATTCGACTCCAGAATATCTCCAACAAACCACTTTCTGGCCAACGTTTTGTCCATAGGTAAGTACCAATGTTGTGTATCCAAACCAAGTCTTAAGGAATTTAAGTCGTCAAAAAACAAGGTTTTGAAAACTAGGATCAGGCCCATTTTAACATTTCGTGGTCAAGGAGTAGTCTTTCCTTACATTTAGTGAATAGTTCCGATGTTCCATGAAATTATTTGTCACTTCTGCTTCTCAGGCGAAGGTTTCCACAACTACCATCACGCGTTCCCGCAAGATTATCGGGCAAACGAGCACGGCAGCGTATTCAGTCTAACGACCTATTTTATCGAGTTGATGGAAAAGTTGGGACTTGCCTGGGACCTAAAACCTGTTTCAAAGGAAACTGTGCTGGCCAGAAGACGGCGGACGGGTGATCTCAAAGCGAGCGTCGTTGACAGGTCAATAACTGACCAATGTGACGAACGGGAAGACTTACCTTATTAATAAACTAGGTTGTTTGTTTGTTTGTTTGCTTCATTTCTATCCTCGTGGGGGGGGGGGTCGTTAACGCTTAATTTTTTCGATTTTTTGAAGTTGGTGACTTCAATTTGGGTCAACCCATTGGGTCCACTGGGTTGGAGCAATGCCACTTAAGTTTGTTGCTCAGGAATACACAAGCGACCGAGACAGGATTAGAAACCACAGCCTTGCGAGTACAAGACAGTCGCACTCACCAGTTTGCTTGGTGTCCATCCTTAACAACCAGTGACAGGTATATACGTGGTTGGGTTGGCTGTTCTTTTTTCGTATGGCCACATGAGAAACAGAATATGTTGTGGCGGGCTGGGCCAAAAGAGCAAATGGCATTATTATGTCAAGCTTGTAAGAACGTATGGTATAGCTAAGCAATAAAACGTGTTGTTGCTTCACGAAAAATGTCATTAATTCAGTCAAAATGTTTATTTTGTAATTCGTAATTGGCTTAAACAGGCCGGTCAGATAAAACCAAAGGTGTGTGTGTGACCCGGGGGTCGTCAAATAACTTATTTTTCTCGAAATCGACGTCAAGTGTGCTGTAAACAAAAGCCGCTCAGTGTAAGCTGAAGACGAGTTACGCATGTTATGTGATACAGTCACCAAACGCTTTCTTGTTACATCCGGGATTACAAACTCCCAGATGCAAACGCATATGCTGCAACAAAAACCCTGCAGTTGCCATTCAACTGCTTTGTTTTTTGGTAAAGCTCGCTTAAAATGTCGCTCATCAGCTGGCACTTTCACCAGCAGTGCATTAATGTGCAAATTAGTTTTTTAGTTGGTGACACAAATTGGTTAGCCACCAAAAAGTAAGTTGCAAAAGTCCTGCAAAGTTCATTGCTTCGGGTAACACAAGATACCGATATTTGACCAACACTTATTCATTTATATATTTAATACTATTTTGGAATGGAGTAAGTCTGGTAAATATAACTGCTACTAATAAAAGATGAAAGACAATAATCCACATCAGAAATAATTTGACGACAAAGACAACCTGCCGTACCAGTCTTGCACCATTTCTTGAGGGGTAATCTCCATCCTTAAGTTTTCATATCTGCGCAGACAGATGTACAAGGTCGTCGACACAGCTTTATATTGCACCAGACAAAAGATGTGTGAAGCAACACGTGAAGCACCGGTTACCACGCGATCCATCGCCTAAATTCCGTTTACTAAAATACTTTCTATTCCGATAGAGTGAATGTAAAGGCAACCTTATCTACATATACCTGTGTAGGTCTGGTTAGCCACCAAAAAGTAAGGAGGTTACGTTTGGCCGTATCTTATAGAGGTCGTGTAGGAGATAGACCTGTCCCAATCCAACAAATGATCACAGAAGATTCAAATAATATTGCATAAATAAACAGTACTTCCTACCTTGGAACTTCTTGATTGCATATGTTAGACAACGGGGCCCAAGTACTTTAGTCACTAACAAATATTTGGCCGTGCCTTGTCATTCTCATATGGTACGGCAATGTATCACAACTTAATCTCGCGTTCTCCATAGTAACGTTCCTTAAGAACATCTGGTCTTCGGCCTCGTGGTAAGTCCGTGGTTGACGGTTCGAATCCCGAGCCACGCGGTTTACCTCAAAAACGCGTTTTGGATTGAAATCTTCAAAGAGCTGCCAAGTTTTCGAGCGCTCCTGTTCCCGCCGCATGGTGTCGCAACAGTACAAAGCGCTGACGTCAATCGGGTGGGCCTCGGTGTTGAAGATGTAACCACCTGTTTTGATCCAAACAAGGAAGTTTTACCTTCAATTCTAGTTACCATCTTTTTCTGAACCACGTTTTAAACCAATGTATAATTTTCCTACGTAAGATACCCTACCCATTGCCAAAAATTACACTTTCTAGTGTTAAAAGGAGTTTACAGAAATTCAGATAAATGCAACTCTTCTACTGAGTACGCAACCAATGTGCTAAATAATAGGTAAAAGATTATCGGTATATGTTACCAGCGCCGAAAATACATTTTCTTCCGTCTGGCATTTTCCGTACGCTGGCGCCTTTGCCAGTTTGCAGCAGTTCATTGTCAGGGTCAAACAAAAGATAGAGGTACTTAATGGTTTCAGCGAGAAAAAATGATTCCATGCGATTGTCCAGCGTGTGATCGCGAACGTCCTTAACCTATGTAAAATATATTGGATTAGATTTATTCATCACTGTGCTGAAGCTAATTCTAAGCTGCTTAAGAACCGCTCTCTTATTTTCTGTACTTGATCATTAAAAAATATTTGGGACTGGGTTTTGTAAGTACATATTTTTTAAATTTAGGGGTAAATGAACTTCGCAAATTCCTCTGGCTTGGAGCAACACAGCTTAAATTTCTTTCACAGGTACAGACAGAAAAGCAAGAAGGGTATTTGTGAAAACAATTGAGAAAACACAGCACACTAGGATTAGAACCCACAACCTTACAAGCAGTAGGGGTCACTAGGCCATGATTTCGACTTCATTTTGTTTAGGTTCTACTTTAGCCTTTGCTTGTTTGCAGCTTCATGTGTACAGTTTTAGAGGTCAACAACTAAACAGTTATTTACAATGTGTGATGATTTACCGTCGCAAAACCACATTCTGTTCGAGCAGTTGTGTTGATAGCATGTAGCAGGGCTTCCCCGAATTCTAGAATGGATGGGTCCTTTGTTGTGCGGTACAGGTACACACTACTTTCAATCAGTTCTATAAAAAGTTCATTTTTGTCATGGATTAAATGTAAAGGCAAAAAGTCCTTACAATGAGTGTACTAATCTACAACGGTCTCAAACTGCAGATATCTAAAATTTGGACTGACATATAGCAAGCTTATGCTCAAGTTGCAAAATATGTTTCCATAAATCTGTTTACAAAAAGATTGTACCTGGTCGGAGAGGATAGCCTTCACGTTTTTGTATGGGTGCATTATGAGGTATGCTGTAGAATTCAGGAGTACCACCGTACCGGTACCACACTGAATAGTAGTTAAGTAGGGTTTTGTAGCCATTTTCAACATCACCGTACAAAGCCTGCATAAAAATCGTGGATACCTTGCAACTCACTGCATTTTTAGAGAAACAAATCAGGTAGAAAATTATGTATTATCATGAAAAAAGTACCGTGGCATAGTTACCATGATATTAACTGTAAACATTGATACACAATCCAAAACTACTAAATATTTGAGAAAGTCTGTTTCAGTAATCTGCAGGAAATTACTTTGTATTACCTGAAGGCCAGGCCAGAATGCATCGAGAGATTGGTGGACAGGCATTGTTGTATGACCTGTATTCATATTCACCCACATATACCAGTCTCCTTGTTTAATATATTGCTCAATTGGTTTCAAAAAATCTAAATAAATATTAAAAGTGACTATATGTAAAGACAATGTAAATGACACAACTAAAATGACAATATAAATGGCATAAGTGCATATCAGCATGTGCTAATGCCATGTATGTATATTCCGGAGGCTCTACGAACGTTCCACAAAGTTTAACTTGCCTTTAAAAATGTCCATAAGTTCTGGATTGTTTAACATAATAGCTCCCTTCACCAAATACTCAAAATACGAATCTACTCCTGCACCAACTCCAGCATCTAAGGCTGTCCATTTTCCAGTGATGACATTTACATGATTTCCAATCTTAATGAAATGTAACAGTCATTTCAAGTGATGCTTGACTAAAATTGTGACTAATAATGAATCATTTAGATATATAACAGCATTTATCTAGCATAGAAAATGTCAGATTAGTTTGCATCTTTTTATTAATAAAGAATCAATGTTGCAACCATATTGCATACATGTGACATCAGAATACTCTGAACAAGTTGTGTATTAACACAAGATGTTTAAAACAACTATTTTGTGTCTCATTACTAAAAGCAACTCCATTCAAATCCAAATCACTTACCATACCTAACGATGACTTTGATGCATTAAGAGCATGTACAGCCCTCAGTGCAATATTTTCAAAACTCTGGTCCCCAGTTAACCTGCTGAGTGTTGCAAACTCAACAAGAAATGTTCCAACACCTGCAGTACATGTTTCAGGTGTTTCCTTTGGATCGACACCATATTTGAGGTTGACAGTGCCATAAGGCATTCCAGTTTGTGTATCAAAAGCTGCAAGAACAGTTAATGCATATTTGTTACTGAGCATTAAAGTAATCATTAGTAGTAAGTAAAGGTTGAAATAAAACAAATTGCACAAGTTGCAATAAAATACAGTAAATTACATCAAGCACAACAATACAAGTCATACCAGGTAACAATTTTTTGGCTAGGTTAACTGCCAAGCTCAACAATGGTCCTTTGCAGGGCCAATCGGGGTCAACTTCCATTCCAGTTTTGGGAGCAAGCAAATGAGCAGACAACAAACCCCCAACAACTATTAAACATTCTGGTTTAAGAATTTCTATTGGGAGGTGATATATCAATAAAGGACAAATACCTCTTATATTGGTTTCAAACACAGATGCATTGACATTTTGATTGAAGTCTAAGCTATCTACCAACAGGTTAGCAACTCTACGAAATTCGGTATAATTTCCCAAAATCTGTAAATTAACATAACATGCATTAATTATTACATCAGCTGTTAAAGCATTTGTATTTCACAGATCAATTTAACTATTATATACAACAACAAAACTATTTTTTGTCTACATAGTATGTCTAAATTTTTATTTTGCTGACAGCAACTATAACATGTAATTATTTAACAATCCTACAGCCAATGTGTCCAAAGCATCAACAAGTGTCAGCGAAAAACTCCCCCAAGTGTTCACACCATCGCATGTCAATGGACGCAGTTCGTCATAAGGGTAAGCCTTTTCCAGATACCCATTGTATGCATGGTAAAATATTTCTTTCACTTTTTCTCTGCATTAAAACAATAACAGCTGTAAGCACACATTTAAATTTATCTGTTACATATGAACGCAGAAGTCATAGAAGGTTGTTGTTTTTTACAGTTTTTGTATGCATTGAACATAAGTCAAGTTATCTCCACCAGAAAATCTTGTATAAAATGTAAGGAATGACTGAAGCCTAAAGGTATTGCAGTGGTAGGCTAAAACTTAAAAACATTATACAAATTGCATGCACATGCAGTACTAAAGGACACAGATATATACTTTTTATCCGTATGAAGTTTGAACAATCAGCACAGTGCCAAAATTGTGCATTATACTTGATATTTGACAGGTCAGACATCATGTACTACCTTTTTTTCTGTCTTTAAAATGCACGATATCATAAAACAAAGCCTATAATTTTTGTTACTCTAGCTTGCTATGAAAAAGTTATATTTTCCAGATATTTCCACTGAACGTCAGAAATCAAACTCACCGCATTGAAGAAAAATATTCGGAGGAGTGGGTACCGTTTCCTGGTGAGAAATATGTGAAAACCAAAACAATGACAAACTCTTTCCACATAGTAAAGCCGTCGTCAATTAGTCCACATGTTTCAGGATTAGCTAT
>QXVZ01019854.1:0-11227 GCA_008931825.1 Phallusia fumigata | reverse complement strand
TATTTGTAGAATCGGTCATCAATGGGTTTCTTTGGTTGTACAAAGTAAATTCTAATAAACATAAAGTGATTCCGACACTGATTTAATCATTGACTGTTCACATGCACGATATCAGGCAACTCAAGCAAATTTTTAAGAGTTCCAAGCTGCAAATAAGATTGCTGTATATATTCCTACTAATCTTGTAAAGGGTCTTTTGGCAAAATTTATGATGGTTCACTTCTGATACAGTTGACTGATACTTCTGATACAAGATAGTTGTGGACATTGCTTTTATCAAGCAAAGCCCTACATATTTTGCTGTTTTAATTTAAAAGGAACGAAATGACTTTCCTAAGGTGTCAGCATTAATTAAAAACAACGTTCAATCAAAAAATATGATCACCACTTATAAAAGTACCACAAAAGCGCGATAACCACAATAAAAATTGTAATCACAATTTGGAGTTCTTTCTTAATCTGTATAAAGACATACGATTTTTCGACCTTCTCCTGCATAATTTCTCCACCCTTGTTTCTGTGCGGAAAGGGTTGCGATGGTATCGGCTTGTCTAAAAACTTGCACAGTGGCCCCCAGCCGTCAGTCAATTTAAAAAAGAGAACCTTGTCGCTTGGTACAGCCTGCGTGGAAACAGAAAGACTTGGCAAACATATTGGTAAAAACACTAAAGTGTTGTCCTGTGTGTTTTGAGGGATATGCAAATGACACATAAGACATTCGATTTGGATTAGATCGTTAACTATATTTTCGATTGCAACAACATATTTTAAAACAAAGGAAATTAAAAATAATTGCAGTCTGGAAAAAAGGAGGAAGCGGATGTTATGGCTGGTATAATTCGTGCGTCAACACTTCGTTGGAAAAAAATTGTGTACATACCGCCTTCACGCGGCTGTTATGTTGTCGGTAGGCTTTCCTTGCAATCATAGTGTTGGGTCGAACGGCTGAAAACAATGCGTAGGGCGGAACACCAAACTGAATTCGCACTGAGTATACAAAACGGCGTTAAAATGATCATCAGGGATTTCAGTCAAAAACAAAAAGTAGAAAAACTTCATAGTTGTTTGATACGGCCCAACACCTCTTCTAGGTGACTCCACATCAAATCTGCTATCATAGTAAATTCGAAATTTTGTGTATAATTCGCAACTCAACATTGCAAATTAATTTGTTCTTCCTTTATTACGAAAACAACCTTCGGTAGTTATCTTACTAACTTGAATCGTTCAGATACGCTTTCAGTCTTCTCCCAGTGGGGGTAGCGTTTGCCACAAGTCGCAAAAAGAAGTTTTCGGTCATAGCCGCGACTTGCTTAAGGTAACTTTTCTCGTATTCATCCTCATCTCTCCTCTCCGTATGGACAATCTACGCAAAATACTACGTCACAAAGAAAATGCGTCATCACTACGTAGCAAGTACATTACAATATCACTTTGGATACATTCCGTAAAAAGCTGCAAATTCGTTTTGAATGTTTACTGTTCATAATATTTAGACAATTTACTAAAAGTACTTCAGAATCTATGTTTTACCTAGGACACCACACGAGGGAAATATTAATGGCACGCCAAGCAAGTTACGAATTCACATTTCAATACATTTTGTAAGCCAAGTGTTGCGACCTCTTTGTTTTAAAGCAGTGACATCATCAACATGACACGCGAAGTCATCATGAGCCCTGGCTCGCGGCTTGTGCAGGAAAGTAAATTACCGAATTCCTTTGTACTATTATATGATATCAAAAATGCTTAAATATTATATATCGTGCATCACTATATATGTGTACATACACAGTATTGCATTTTTATCATTCGTAAATAGATAGTTTGAATTCGAGTTTTAAACGTCCTATAACAGTTTTGTGTAGTGTATACCATTCGTTTTTGACATATTTTGGTTTTAGAGCCAAATTCGAAACCCTACGTTTGTAGAGAGCTGCATGAAAATGTACATTTCCGAAAATGACAGCCTCTCACGAGACAACAACTGACTGTTACCATCGTTACGTCATCATCGTGATAGTTCCACAGCAGTTGGAAACCACTGTTCTGGTGAATACCGTCCAAAGTCATGTTCCGAGCGATTTTTATTACATAACAAAACAGAAATCATTTTTCAGTTAGCATAGCTGGGTATGTAACACGCTTGCTATCTAAACCAATCAACTTTTGGTACAGTTTGTCATGCCAATTCGTTTTTACCTTAGCATCAGGAAAAGCCCAATGTAGTTCTTCCCAGAGAGCGGCGGCAGGGACATCTGTAGCAGCATCGACATTTTTGAATATTCGACGCAAGTCTTCAATCTTACAACCGTCGTTACAAGCTTTGCTTAGTTCATCACCGAGATACCAAAACTGCTCGTCGAAGTCGTACACATTGTAACCCAGTATTGTGAGGGCGGCACTCAGAGTTTTGGTGCCTGTTTTCGGCATACCACTGCATATAACCTTCATGTTGATACCACGCTAAATTTTAGAACTATTAGATACAGGTTTGGTTCATCCTAGTAACGAGAAGCATGCAGAATAATTATGGTAGAGATAAATTTACCACGGAATGTCTGAAGTACGATCGCGCATTACTGTTTTACAAACAACCTGTGTATGATGTCAAATTGTCTGATCTCTGTTAGGTTTCAATGTTTTGTCCCAAATTCTTAAACAAGGATTTTGTTAAAACATGAAGTGCAAAACATTTCCATTCCCTTGACGTGTTTAATGGCAAGGAATCGAAAGTTACTTTATTTCTTCTATGAATAACAATAATAATAAACTACCCCGAACCTACCGCTATGCTGTCAACTGTACTTTGACCACACCACAGCTCTGTCCACTCAAGCATACTGGACTGACGTGTTTATGACCCACAACCGCGAAACTTTAGTCTTTATTCGAGGTCATCCATGTTAGCATTAGATCCGCAAACAAAGTACGTCGCGAAGCAAGTTTCGAGTTGCGACAGATTGTACTTTCTGTAATAAATCGCTTTTCCGCATTGATTTGTAACGATCCCCTATTTAGCATTCATTTTAAGCAATATTTTTTCAAATTAAAAAGCAATATTTAGGCTAACAGTATTATCACCACTTAAAAAGGCACCACAAAATCGCGATAACCACAATGCTGATGGTGATAACAATTTGGAGCTCTTTATTAATCTGTTTGTAGATATACGATGTGTCGACCTGCTCTTGCACGAATTCCCCACCCTTGTTTCTGTGCGGAAAGGGTTGCGATGGTATCGGCTTGTCCAAAAACTTGCACAGTGGCCCCCAGCCGTCAGTCAATTTAAAAAAGAGAACCTTGTCGCTTGGCACAGCCTGGAAAAGAAAGGTATTGGTGAACGTTCTAGATAAAGCCTATTGGCCTTATGAGTGTGTGTTTAGGGGAAAAACAAATATTAATGGTTTTCAGTGAAACATTTTTTAATTGTGTGAGCTCGCGGAATTAGATAACAGCTTAGCTACAGCAAGTGGTTTCAAGATCAAGAAGTTTCAAAAATTTTATGGGAACTGAACTGGAATCGAGCATCAAGCTTCCTAAGTGTTTATTTGGTGTACTTCATTTTTCACTCGTTTTTAGCCGCGTGAATTTGAACAAACAAACAATTCGTGGTTCAACAACCTTGTTGGAAAAAATAAATTTGTGTACATACCGCCCTCACGCGGCTGTTATGTTGTCGGTAGGCCTTCTTTACAATCATAGTGTTAGGTTGAAAGGGTGAGAATAATGCGAAGGGTTGAATTCCATATTGAATTCTTACTAAACAAACAAAACGGCGTTAAACGATCATCGGATTGTTCAGGCAGGTACAAAACATGAAATACAACACAGTTAATTAAAGGCATAACAGATTCATAGTTGCTTAATATCAGCAATAAACTGATATAAAAAACTTAATCGAATCAGCTATCCCAGTGATTCCAGGCCTTATGTATATCATGCCCCAACCTCAACGTCGCAAAATAATTAGGCTTCCTCTGACATAAAACAAATTGAGTTTTCTTATGTCAGCAGAACTGGTGGCAAATGCATTATACACGCTCAAAGGCTGGAAAGCATTTTTAGTTAGTTTTAGAGGCTCTAATTAGCTTGGAAAGAAACACTGACAACCTAAAAATCTAAACCACATCAAGTCGAAAAAGTATCCCTGGAAAACTGTGCAAATTGACCAAGCACCAAGGATGGCAGTACGATACGCCCTCTGTATCGAGGTACGCGGTACACACAACTCAACACGTACCGTACCGTTTACTGTCCTTGGCAATGAATGTCGCTACGGTACGTAGCAAAATCAGCATAAGGTACGGTACGGTACGCTCTTCGTAACGAGGTACGCGGTACACACAACTCAATTCGTTCCGTACCGCACTGCCATCCTTGGCAAGCACACGTTAGACCAATTCTTATGTATGCGTCGATGTCATGTAAAAAAATATATTTTACTAACTTGAAACGTTTAAATGCTCTTTCATTTTCCTTCCTGTGGGGGTTGCGTTTGCCACAAGGCGTACAAAGAAATTTTTGGTTATTTCTGCTGCTTGCTTGAGGTAACTTTTCACGTATTCGTCCTCATCTCTCCTCTCCGTATGAACAATCTACGAAATATACATCGTCATAAAAAAACGCGCCATCACTGCGTATAGCAAGTAAATTTTGTGGATTCAAATTTTTTTTATGATACTCTACATTCTACAATAACTAAATATTCTCTACAAGTGTTTTATGTTTGATAGATAGACTTTGGTCCCGGCTGGTGTAAGTGCCCCGCTGCTTGCCGCAAGATCAAAAACCGAAACCGGTAAACGCATCTGGTGTGAATCGGCCTTCATTCCGCATCATAGTCGGCCTTCCAAGCATTTCCAGATAGCAAGTCGGGGCTAGAAAAATCTAGGCTCCTGTCGTGGGTTCGAATTCCACCGCAGGCTAGATTTTTTTAGCCACACCTTGCTGACTTGAATGCTTGGAAGGCTGACTATGATACGGTAAAACGTTTCTTGTAGGCCTGGCGTACGATGTTACTAATTAGAGCGTGTCGGTATCGTTGGCCTGCATAAAAGCAAGGTAGATCCCAAAACCAAATATGCACAAGCATATATTTCACATAGTTTTTATCTGTTCGATATTTTTCACCTTGGCATCTGGAAAAGCCCAATGTAGTTCTTCCCAAAGAGCCGCTGCCGGGAGATCAGTAGTAGCATCGACGTTTTTGAACATTCGACGTAAGTCGTCAATATTACAACCGTCGTTACAAGCCTTGCGTAGTTCATCACCAAGATACCAAAACTGCTCGTCGAAGTCGTACACATTGTAACCCAGTATTGTGAGGGCGGCACTCAGAGTTTTGGTGCCTGTTTTCGGCATACCACTGCATATAACCTTCATGTTGATACCACGCTAAATTTTAGAACTATTAGATACAGGTTTGGTTCATCCTAGAAACGAAAATCATGCAGAATAATTATGGTAGAGATAAATTTACCACGGAATGTCTGAAGTGCGATCGCGCATCACTGTTTTGCAAACAACCTGTGTATGATGTCAAATTGTCTGGCCTCTGTACGGTTTCATTGTTTTGTCCCCAATTCTAAAACATGGATTTTGTTAAAACATGAAGTGCAAAACATTTCTATTCCCTTGACGTGTTTACTGGCAAGGAATCGAAAGTTACTTTATTTCTTCTCTGAATAACAATAATAATAAACTACCCCGACCTCCGTGAACCTACCGCTATGTTGTCAACTGCACTTTGACCACACCACAGCTCTGTCCACTCATACTGGACCGACGTGTTTATGACCCACAACCGCGAAACTTTAGTCTTTATTCGAGGTCATCCATGTTAGCATTAGATCCGCAAACAAAGTACGTCGCGAAGCAAGTTTCGAGTTGCGACAGATTGTACTTTCTGTAATAAATCGCTTTTCCGCATTGATTTGTAACGATCCCCTATTTAGCATTCATTTTAAGCAATATTTTTTCAAATTAAAAAGCAATATTTAGGCTAACAGTATTATCACCACTTAAAAAGGCACCACAAAATCGCGATAACCACAATGCTGATGGTGATAACAATTTGGAGTTCTTTCTTAATCTGTTTGAAGATATACGATGTGTCGACCTGCTCTTGCATGATTTCCCCACCCTTGTTTCTGTGCGGAAAGGGTTGCGATGGTATCGGCTTGTCCAAAAACTTGCACAGTGGCCCCCAGCCGTCAGTCAATTTGAAAAAGAGAACCTTGTCGCTTGGCACAGTCTGGAAAAGAAAGGTATTGGTGAACGTTCTGGATAAAGCCTTTTGGTCTTATGAGTGTGTGTTTAGGGGAAAAGCAATTATTAATGGTTTTCAGTGAAACATTTTTTAATTGTGTGAGCTCGCTGAATTAGATCTTAGCTACAGCAAGTGGTTTCAAGACCAAAAAGTTTCAAAAATTGTATGTAGACTGATCTGGAATTGAGCACCAAGCTTCCTGTGTTTATTTGGTGGACATCATCTTTCACTCGTTTTCAGCCGAGTGAATTTGAACAAACAAACAATTCGTGGTTCAACAACCTTGTTGGAAAAAATAAATTTGTGTACATACCGCCCTCACGCGGCTGTTATGTTGTCGGTAGGCCTTCTTTACAATCATGGTGTTAGGTCGAACGGGTGAGAATAAAGCGAAGGGTGGCGTTCCATATTGAATTCTCACTAAACAAACAAAACGGCGTTAAACGATCATCGGATTGTTCAGGCAGGTACAAAACATGAAATACAACGCAGTTAAATAAAGGCATAACAGCTTTATAATTGTTGAATATCAACAACAAACTGATATAAAAAACTTAATCGAATCAGCTATCCCAGTGATTCCAGGCCTTATGTGTATCATGCCCCAACCTCAACGTCGCAAAATAATTAGGCTTCCACTGACATAAAACAAATTGAGTTTTCTTATGTCAGCAGAACTGGTGGCAAATGCATTATACACGCTTAAAGCCTGGCAAGCGTTTTTAGTTAGTTTTAGAGGCTCTAATTAGCTTGAAAAGAAACACTGACAACCTAAAAATCTAAACCACATCAAGTTGAAAAAGTATCCTTGAAAAACTGTGCCAGTTGGCCAAGCACCATAGGATAGCAGTACGATACAATACGCCCTTTGTATCAAGGTACGCGGGACACACTACTCAACACGTACCGTACCGCACTGCCATCCTTGGCAAGCACACGTTAGACCAATTCTTATGTATGCGTCGATGTCAGGTAAAAAGATATATTTTACTAACTTGTAACGTTAATATGCTCTTTCAGCTTCCTTCCTGTGGGGGTTGCGTTTGCCACAAGGCGTAAAAAGAAAGTGTTGGTTATTTCTGCTATTTGCTTGAGGTAACTTTTCACGTATTCGTCCTCATCTCTCCTCTCCGTATGAACAATCTACGAAATATACTTCGTCATAAAAAACGCGCCATTAATGCGTATAGCAAGTAAATTTTGTGGATTCAAATTTTTTTTAAGATACTCTACATTCTACAATAACTAAATATTCTCTACAATGTGTATGTTTGATAGATAGACTTTGGCCCCGGCTGGTGTAAGTGCCCCGCTGCTTGCCGCGAGATCAAAAACCGTACCGCAAACCGTTAGACGCATCTGGTGTGAATCGGCCTTTATACCGGCATCATAGTCGGCCTTCCAAGCATTTCCAGATAGCAAGTCGGGGCTAGAAAAATCTAGGCTCCTATCGTGGGTTCGAATCCCACCGCAGGCTAGATTTTTCTGGCCACGTCTTGCTGACTTGAAATGCTTGGAAGGCTGACTATGATACGGTAAAACGTTTCTTGTAGGCCTGGCGTACGATGATACTAATTAGAGCGTGTCGGAATCGTTGGCCTGTATAAAAGCTTCAAGGTAGATCCCAGTACCAAATATGCGCAAGCATATATTTAACATAGTTTTTATTTGCTTGATAATTTTCACCTTAGCATCTGGAAAAGCCCAATGTAGTTCTTCCCAAAGAGCCGCTGCCGGGAGATCAGTAGTAGCATCGACATTTTTGAACATTCGACGTAAGTCGTCAATCTTACAACCTTCGTTACAAGCCTTGCGTAGTTCATCACCAAGATACCAAAACTGTTCGTCGAAGTCGTACACATTGTAACCCAGTATTCTGAGAGCTGCACTTAAAGTTTTGGTGCCAGTTTTGGGCATGCCACTGCATATAACCTTCATTGTCAATGCTAATTTTAGAACTACTAGATACAACTGATTCTAGAAATGAGAAGCAGACAAAACAAATGAGTTACTTCAGATAGTGGGATTAACAGCATGTCCACTTTAACTTGGAAAATTATAATGGTACATAATTATTTTACAGGTATCCGTTCATACAACGTGATATCGTTCGTCTTAAATTGTTTGTCCCAAATTGCCAAAACACAGATTGCATTGTCCTTTAAGTACAAAAATCATTTTTATATCTATATTGTGTTTGCTAACAAAATCAAGCGTTCGAAAGAGGCTATTATGCTGCCGCTTGTACGTGGCATGACTACAGCTTATTCCATCCAAGTTTGCGGGCCGATATGTTTACAACCCACAAACGCGAACTTTGGCCTTTTCTCGAGGTCATCACTGTTAGCATTGGATCCGCAAACAGCCTGGGTAGCGGGGTGAATACTTTTGTGAATACAAAAGTTTGCTACTTGCAAAACGTTCTGTGTGTGTTGGGTTTAATTTTTACTGACCAGTTTTGTTCAAACAAAAACCTTGCGGTGTGTTTGCCTGCTGTGGTTCAACGGACTGTCGATGGCTAGCTGTTTTATGCAAACACAAAACCTATGCTGGCCATACATTCGAGATGACATAAAACCGCTACTTCCCACCGTAGGAATGGCAGTGTTATGGCCTAACAGCATTCAAATAAAATCCCGTTACATGATTATCCGGATTTCCTATTCAGTGATAAAAGTTTATTTTTTTACCGGACGATGCGGTTTTTACCAATATCGTCCCGAAATTCCAACCATAATTGTAACAGGCAATACAGAGAAACTTTTGTTTTTTCCTAACACGTCACACAAGAAAAAAGAAGAACTTTATTACACAGAATATTACACAAACAAATTATTACACAGAATATCATGAAACTTTGAAGATTATCAAGGGATTTTATGATAGATTCATGATATAGTCGGCACCTTTGCGTTGAGACTCTTAGCAGAAAGCCGTATACCGTCAATAATTCTTTGACAGGAATGGCGTTACGGACTGTTCCTATTTCTTCGTGACTACATTTTATTGTCGTTGTTTAAAGGTTTTAGCTGCAACCTCGATCCACCAATTGTGCCCTTAACCTTTTTGCGCCTCATAACGTTTTAACGTTGCGCAGCTATTGCCGGCCTGGTGTTTGATTTAATGCCACTGTGTCGCTATGATTTCTTTCACCAAGCGAAATAAACTTCAATTAACTCAAACTCTTTGGTGTTTACATCTGATATTAATGTCATGTGAAATCTACACAAAGCAAATTTCTCAACAAACATTTGCCATAACGCTTAATTTGAGAACAAACCAATCAAGGACTTATAGGTATCCATCGTATCTACGAATCATTTGCCACATTGTTAGCAAACTTTTATACGATTTTCCAAGGTTTCATTTTTGTAAGGTGTTACGTAAATCGAATTTTTTTGGTTACCACAGTGTTGGGTAACGATAGTCTTATACGCAGAGTATCAAGTCATCTCAAATCTCTGGGAGTCCCATGTTAAATCAAGTCAGTAGACGGAAACAAGTGCGTTAAAATTAAATTACTTTGAAGCAAAAGAAAATCCGTTTTTGGTCAGCAAAGTTGATAATTTTGGAAACGTTTGGTAATGTTCATACACACGCTTTTCTGTATTAGGCTAATTAAAAGCAGTATTTAGGCCGACAGTAGCATTACATCATCACCACTTAAAACAGTTCCAGAAAACCTTGCAAAGTCGTCTTCGTTTTGATGTTTCGTCACAAATTTGAAAAAAAATCAATACAAAAATCATTTCTATTTAATTGATCTGTTCACCGCCAAGTCATTAAAAGGTACTTGGATCTTCTTTTAAAAAAACATGAACAAAATATCCCAACATTCTACTAACCCGCAATCTGTTATGCTGTCGCCGGTACTTTTGCCTCACATCAGCTCTGTTCGTCCTAACATAGGGGACTGGTATGTTTAAGACCACAACCGTTTAACCTTTATCGAGGGGCATTGCTGTTAGCATTGGATTACCAACTTCCAGTTACGTGGGTCGCGAACTACGTTGAGTTGCGGGAAACTTCACTTACCGTAATTCGGTTTACTGGAACCTATGTGGTTTTACTGGAACATTTAAGATCCGAGATTTGCTTTTTTCGGTCGCTCTAATGATTATGAGGACTCGTGCGTTGTAGGTTAAGCAGTTTTAACTTGACGTTTTACCTTTACGATATATTTTTACGAACGCAAAATACAGTTTTTCCTTACGTTTTACGTGTGTTGTTTGGTTGCACTTAAACTAACCGGGCCTACTATAGAGGACAGCGAACTGTTTTCCCCCATTTGTTTTGGGAAATACAAAACCTATGTTGGCTATCGTTTACAGAGACGATAATTCCGCTACTTCGCTTAGACGGACCAGGAGTGTTATGGTCCAACCAAACCCAAGTTGTTCCGAAACTTTTTGTGTGGGTTGCCACTTGGAGGTGACGCACTGTCCCCGCGCAACACCTAGTTTCAGAGAAAGTAATTCTAATTCTATAAATATTTTATTTTATAAATCAGATAATATAAATGCAATACGAAGAACGCAGTTCAATTTAATGCAGGATAGGTGGTCGCGTACCACCGGTTGAAAACACAGGTCAAAAGTCTTAAAATAAAATCTTGTGGCATGATTGTCCTTCAGTGCAATCTTTTGGTAATAGTTGTTTCAAAAAGTATTTTTTTAGACCTGATCTTCTTGTCGTGTGAATCACAATGACACAAATTTCTCAATGAACGTTTCGTTTGGTCACTTCATGCAAAATCTTTTACTGCAGAAAAACAATTACGCTTCGTTTTTGAAAAACTTATAGTTAACCGTACAGTAAACTGTAAAATCATTCATTAAGTAACATCTTTTCAAGGATGTAAGTTTCAAATTGAACAAATAACATCAAACATCCTCTACAAACATACATGTTGCCTTTTGTGCCCTTGACCACACCACAGCTCTGTTCATCCAAGCA
>QXVZ01019846.1:0-16965 GCA_008931825.1 Phallusia fumigata | reverse complement strand
TTATTTGTGTTATTACCAACAGATCATTGAAGCGTTAACAAAGACAAATAGAAATAATATACCAACAGGCCGTTAGAGCTATGGTCATGCGTTGTGCTGCACACACAAACCTTTTAACAAAGTGTGTGTTTAAAACTGTAAAGGCCTCTTAGCTGATGGTTAAGGCAAACCTTTCAATGGGCCAAACTTTAAAATATGTTATCTTGTGGTAGCAATTTATAAAAACCCAGTCAGTTTGATCGCATGATAGCGCTAAAGGGCTATCGGGATCTACAATAATATGTACTTGGGCCAAATGGGGACCGAAATACAGACATATAAACCTTCTAGAGATTCGTTTTTGGATCGCTCGAGTTCGATGCCAGTGTAAAATATGCAGGATATACATCGTCAGCCAGCCATCCCTGTTCTGTACTAATTTACGCAGGCCTTGTTCCTGTTGTTGAGGTGCCGAAAATAGAGCTTTTACCCAATATATCCCACTGCACAATTTTTCAAAAACGTTCAAAACGGGGTTGAAATACCAACATTCAATTGGTGTCTTGGTTTGAAATCACAATCTTACCTGCTCAAAGATCGAAAGTTGTACTGGCAAAAGAAATGGATGTAAACATCAGTCAATGTAGCTTTCCCCCCTAAAATTACCAATTGGAACATGCAGACGACATCATATTCCATAGCCGTCCCGATCGCGGAACGGCCCAATGTTTACNATGTTATCTTGTGGTAGCAATTTATAAAAACCCAGTCAGTTTGATCGCATGATGACGCTAAAGGGCTATCGGGATCTACAATAATATGTACTTGGGCCAAATGGGCGCTGGACCGAAATACAGACATATAAACCTTCTCGAGATTCGTTTTTGGATCGCTCGAGTTGCAGGATATACATCGTCAGCTAGCCATCCCTGTTCTGTACTAATTTACGCAGGCCTTGTTCCTGTTGTTGAGGTGCCGAAACTAGAACTTTTACCCAATATATCCCACTGCACAATTTTTCAAAAACGTTTAAAACGGGGTTGAAATACCAACACTCAATTGGTGTCTTGGTTTGAAATCACAATCTTACCAACTGCACAAAGATCGATAGTTGTACTGGCAAAAGAAATGGATGTAAACATCAGTCAATGTAGTTTTCACCCTTAAAATTACCAATTGAAACATGCAGACGACATCATATTCCATAGCCGTCCCGATCGCAGAACGGCCCAATGTTTACAACACCCAATTTAAAAGTTTTGCTGTAAACTCGTACAGTTTCAAAAAGATGTTGCGTGAAACCGACTGTAGGATTGATAGACTGCGCAAGCCCAAGATTTTGAACGGGCAGCATGCTTGTTAAATATTTTCTTTGATCTTAACTAATTTGTGTCTCAATATTTGTTTTTGCAAGATACCATCTTAGATCGCTAGATGTTAAATAATGATTTAAACACAATCAATTGCTGAAGATAGTAGATCTGACGATACATCATTTCACCGACTGTCTGATGGGTTTTTCCGTGTTGCGGTATTGATTGGGTGGCTTTGATCGACCGTTTGCAATAAAAACTTGACAGAAAAACATTAAAATCGGCGCACCAAGGCTGCCACGAGCAAGTTCTCCCTTGGTAAACGATTCTGAGCAGCAGAACCATCCAGAAACGCCATTCAAATAGCGTTAGTGGCTACGGTAGGGGCGTTGTTGAATTGCCAAGTTTGTATATACGTAGGAGGCTTATGGGATGGTCACTGCCCATGTTAAGCTATTGCCGCTTTCATCCTACTGGTTTTTCTACATGCTTGAGCCGGAAAACGCCCCAATTTTCCTTGCTTTTAACCTCAGAATGTGTTTTTGTTGATCGGATTTTGATGCAGTTCGGGATTAAAAGCCTGAAGCTATTTTGCAGCATTTGCCGAAATGCCTGTGACCGTTTGTTTAAAGGTTGTATAAAGACAGCAGATATTTGCGCCTTCAACAAACCGTTTTATAGATCAGTTCTTAAAAAAGGGTCCTCATATTGTCCGCCATTGTGGACTCTAGCATATTAAAAAATTACGTCGTGGGATGAGGCGTTTGCAAAACGAAACTATACGAGAAAGAAACCGTTATTTCGGTGTCTGACACGAAATCGAAAATGTGTTGGTTTCGAGTTTTAACGCTTCCTGTGTGATCTAAAGTTCAAACATCCACAAACGTGTCATGACGTCATATTTGTTTCCGTGGACGTGCGATTTATACCGATAGAAATTATGACGTCGTAACTGATGTTTGTTGTGATAAACTTGCCAATTTGAATCGGCCAATGACGTCGCAAAAATGACAATTATTTGATAATGTACTCCCAAAACTAAAACATGTAGACACCAAACAAAATTTTGGTGGATTTCTTGTGCAATCAGACAGGTTACAGTACTTCACCAAATATTGACTTATCACTTTCTAACCCTAACATTTTACCAAACCAACCCGTAGCAACGAGCACCCGGGTAGTTTGCATGTTGCAGCCGATTAAAGTTACCTGGAATGCAATCTCAAATATCTTGTGNGACGTCGCAAAAATGACAATTATTTGATAATGTACTCCCAAAACTAAAACATGTAGACACCAAACAAAATTTTGGTGGATTTCTTGTGCAATCAGACAGGTTACAGTACTTCACCAAATATTGACTTATCACTTTCTAACCCTAACATTTTACCAAACCAACCCGTAGCAACGAGCACCCGGGTAGTTTGCATGTTGCAGCCGATTAAAGTTACCTGGAATGCAATCTCAAATATCTTGTGGCCTGGGATTGGCTCCAAATCCGCGGTGACATTTTTACCTGCCTCGGAAACACAATGACCTTATTTGGCAATAAATCGATTCAGACAGTTTGGCCACATCCAGTCACACAAGGACGCCAAGCTCTAAGTAGCTAAGCGCTTAATTCCACGCTTTCAATGTAAACTGTATGTAAACAACAGTTGTTGTACATGAGCGACATAATTATTGCCCACGAGAACCATTACGTCCCGGGCAATCGACGCACTCCGGGTGACGCATTTAAAAAAACCGACTTAGCGTTTCCGAGTTTAAGGCTGGCCAGATGCACTACATTCCATTATCGCTTCCAGCTATTATTTCCTCGTCCGATCTCGTGTTTAAACACTTGACTTATTTGTGGCGCGACGACTGGCATCCCCGTTCCCAATGACGTCAACATACTGGTGGCTTCGGCAGGAATTTAGCACCTAAGGTCACTGTGGGTCCGTCAAGGAATTTGCGGCCAGCAAAGTCGTCACGCTAAAAGAAAAGCGACTTGCACAGACTTGGCTGAGCATCACAATAATGTTAAGTCAACCCGCATATGTTTGTGCCTGCCGAAAGCGGATTGCGTTGTGGTTGCTTATCGGCTTGTCCAACTGGCACGTACATTTCGCGGCTGGCTTTTAGCTCTTCAATCCATGTTGTTGTGACAGATGATTCATAAGATACGCATTACACACATGTTGCGCATTCCTAAGGGGAATGCCGTTGGGCAAGTTTGCTTTCCAGACGGCAGGGGAAAACAAATTGTTTTTACACCATGGTGGTTATATAATTCGCTGAGCAAGGGTACTGACAGAAGAAACTCCCCTTTCTTTCTCTGAAAGGGATTTGAATCTTTTTCAAAAAATTTTTTTATGTTAGAACACAANTTGGTTCCTGAAACCCATCTGTTTATCCGCATTTTTTGTGTATAAATGTCTCCACAGTTATTGTTTATTTTATCCGAACTGTGACAGTTCTTGAAGCTTCTATGTGCACCTGCTTATAGTTTTGCTTTTTCATAGAGTTTATGTCGTTTTCGCCACGCGTATCGCTTTAGTTCATGTACTAATACATAGATCCAAGATAGACAACCCACCACACAACATTCCATTTGCTTGTTTGGGCACAACTGCATTTCGGGTTAATTTTCAAGCACCCATATATCTGTTTGCACTATTTTTGTTTCGCGTTTTCAAGCACAAGTGTGTTGCGGTTAATCAAATGGTGGTGTGGTGTCATTTTTGTATTTGTAGTTCTTCGTATATCGTATTTGTGAACATGACGATATAGAGCTTTATTTGTGTTATTACCAACAGATCATTGAGTGTTAACAAAGACATATAGAAATAGTATGCCAATAGGCCGTTTGAGCTATGGTCATGCGTTGTGCTGCACACACAAACCTTTTAACAAAGTGTGTGTTTAAAACTGTAAAGGCCTCTTAGCTGATGGTTGAGGCAAACCTTTCAATGAGCCAAACTTTAAAATATGTTATCTTGTGGTAGCAATTTATAAAAACCCAGTCAGTTTGATCGCATGATGACGCTAAAGGGCTATCGGGATCTACAATAATATGTACTTGGGCCAAATGGGCGCTGGACCGAAATACAGACATATAAACCTTCTCGAGATTCGTTTTTGGATCGCTCGAGTTGCAGGATATACATCGTCAGCTAGCCATCCCTGTTCTGTACTAATTTACGCAGGCCTTGTTCCTGTTGTTGAGGTGCCGAAACTAGAACTTTTACCCAATATATCCCACTGCACAATTTTTCAAAAACGTTTAAAACGGGGTTGAAATACCAACACTCAATTGGTGTCTTGGTTTGAAATCACAATCTTACCAACTGCACAAAGATCGATAGTTGTACTGGCAAAAGAAATGGATGTAAACATCAGTCAATGTAGTTTTCACCCTTAAAATTACCAATTGAAACATGCAGACGACATCATATTCCATAGCCGTCCCGATCGCAGAACGGCCCAATGTTTACAACACCCAATTTAAAAGTTTTGCTGTAAACTCGTACAGTTTCAAAAAGATGTTGCGTGAAACCGACTGTAGGATTGATAGACTGCGCAAGCCCAAGATTTTGAACGGGCAAACGTGCTTGTTAAATATTTTCTTTGATCTTAACTAATTTGTGTCTCAATATTTGTTTTTGCAAGATACCATCTTAGATCGCTAGATGTTAAATAATGATTTAAACACAATCAATTGCTGAAGATAGTAGATCTGACGATACATCATTTCACCGACTGTCTGATGGGTTTTTCCGTGTTGCGGTATTGATTGGGTGGCTTTGATCGACCGTTTGCAATAAAAACTTGACAGAAAAACATTAAAATCGGCGCACCAAGGCTGCCACGAGCAAGTTCTCCCTTGGTAAACGATTCTGAGCAGCAGAACCATCCAGAAACGCCATTCAAATAGCGTTAGTGGCTACGGTAGGGGCGTTGTTGAATTGCCAAGTTTGTATATACGTAGGAGGCTTATGGGATGGTCACTGCCCATGTTAAGCTATTGCCACTTTCATCCTACTGGTTTTTTTACATGCTTGAGCCGGAAAACGCCCCAATTTTCCTTGCTTTTAACCTCGGAATGTGTTTTTGTTGATCGGATTTTGATGCAGTTCGGGATTAAAAGCCTGAAGCTATTTTGCAGCATTTGCCGAAATGCCTGTGACCGTTTGTTTAAAGGTTGTATAAAGACAGCAGATATTTGCGCCTTCAACAAACCGTTTTATAGATCAGTTCTTAAAAAAGGGTCCTCATATTGTCCGCCATTGTGGACTCTAGCATATTAAAAAATTACGTCGTGGGATGAGGCGTTTGCAAAACGAAACTATACGAGAAAGAAACAGTTATTTCAGTGTCTGACACGAAATCGAAAATGTGTTGGTTTCGGGTTTTTGCGCTTCCTGTGTGATCTAAAGTCCAAACATCCACAAACGTGTCATGACGTCATCTTTGTTTCCGTGGACGTGCGATTTATACCGATAGAAATTATGACGTCGTAACTGATGTTTGTTGTGATAAACTTGCCAATTTGAATCGGCCAATGACGTTGCAAAAATGACAATTATATGATAACGTACTCCCAAAACTAAAACATGTAGACACCAAACAAAATTTTGGTGGATTTCTTGTGCAATCAGACAGGTAACCCTGACATTTTACCAAACCAACCCGTAGCAACGAGCACGCGGATAGTTTGCATGTTGCAGCCGATTAAAGCTACCTGGAATGCAATCTCAAATATCTTGTGGCCTGGGATTGGCTCCAAATCCGCGGTGACATTTTTACCTGCCTCGGAAACACAATGACCTTATTTGGCAATAAATCGATTCAGACAGTTTGGCCACATCCAGTCACACAAGGACGCCAAGCTCTAAGTAGCTAAGCGCTTAATTCCACGCTTTCAATGTAAACTGTATGTAAACAACAGTTGTTGTACATGAGCGACATAATTATTGCCCACGAGAACCATTACGTCCCGGGCAATCAACGCACTCCGGGTGACGCATTTAAAAAAACCGACTTAGCGTTTCCGAGTTTAAGGTTGGCCAGATGCACTACATTCCATTATCGCTTTCAGCTATTATTTCCTCGTCCGATCTCGTGTTTAAACACTTGACTTATTTGTGGCGCGACGACTGGCATCCCCGTTCCCTATGACGTCAACATACTGGTGGCTTCGGCAGGAATTTAGCACCTAAGGTCACTGTGGGTCCGTCAAGGAATTTGCGGCCAGCAAAGTCGTCACGCTAAAAGAAAAGCGACTTGCACAGACTTGGCTGAGCATCACAATAATGTTAAGTCAACCCGCATATGTTTGTGCCTGCCGAAAGCGGATTGCGTTGTGGTTGCTTATCGGCTTGTCCAACTGGCACGTACATTTCGCGGCTGGCTTTTAGCTCTTCAATCCATGTTGTTGTGACAGATGATTCATAAGATACGCATTACACACATGTTGCGCATTCCTAAGGGGAATGCCGTTGGGCAAGTTTGCTTTCCAGACGGCAGGGGAAAACAAATTGTTTTTACACCATGGTGGTTATATAATTCGCTGAGCAAGGGTACTGACAGAAGAAACTCCCCTTTCTTTCTCTGAAAGGGATTTGAATCTTTTTCAAAAAATTTTTTTATGTTAGAACACAAGATACGGACTGGAAGAGAAGCTTAATTAGAAACATAACTGCCAGAAAATTTTTTGATGTATTTTAGAAAACTCGACTTAGAAAACCGACGTCCCAAAGCATTTTTAACATTCACAACATATTTGTACTTTTAGAAAAGATTCGCGATAAACCTTGGTTAATTTCGTCATTTTGCCCAGGGCCTGTGACGCTAATTTCACCTTTCCTACATTAGTTACGTTAATTTTGTTCATCTAGCGGGAAGACATCCCCTTTGGAGAAAATCATGCTTCTTTTCCTATGTTTTGTTTCACTTTGGAGCGTCTGTGTATGGCTGGCATTTGTGCCAACGTACTAATTCATTTTATTACAAGATATTCAAAGCCGTCCAAGTCGTACCGTCCGCCTCGTCCAATATTTTGTAGACGCCGCTGCGTGCGGACGACCGATGACTGTTAGGTCAATTATGTTCATGTTCAATGCAAATCGGCACAGTGTGGCACCGAAGCAAACACTTGTCGTGAGTAATCAGGAATATTTTCATGCCGCAGACGTATGTAAACGTCACACATGAGAATGTCGGGTCAGATTTTGTAATGCGCCGCCCTCAAAAAAAATTTCAGGGCGGTGACAGGAATTCTGGAAGAGGGAGGTGCAAGTTGCGGGGATGTGAGACTGTGGTGCATTTGACAGTCTAAAGCAAACTAACTGTGTGTATGCCTTTGTGAAAATTATGGAACAAATAAATTTTTTGTTTAGCGTTAATGCCCATCGGTAGGTTACTGTTTGCAAAATGCTTCGGGCGTCTCTATAAAAGTTACATAAGATACAAAGGTCAAACGGTAAGTCTTGCGTTTCGAAGGTGCCGCACACTTAATAGCGATATTATCTCAGGCCAACACGGTTTACCAGTCATTGTTTTCACCGCAATTCAATAGTCCACGGGTGCCAGGCGTAAGATTGCACTGCATAAAACCAAAAGCAAGATTTCGCCTTGATAGTGACCATGCAAGCACCCTTCTGGCGATGACGCATAAACAAGTACGTCACTTGAGGCCGTGTGATCTATAAATAAAACCGCGCCTGCCTTCTTTGACGCAGGATCAGAAAGTGCGTGGTCTGGTCGCTTATTTCCGGACTGTATCGTTTGTCTGCATCTGTCGGGCATGGCGGTGCCGCGGCATCTTCGCCGTAAGGATATCTTTCACCGATTAAGACATGACACGTTTTTGTCAAACCTGACCGTTGCAGCCGCTTATGGAGCTTGATTGATTGACATCGTCCGTGGCAGCCCATGTTCGGATTGTTTAGGTGGTGGCTATGCAATTTTATGCTGCAAATAAAAATTACACGAATAGAGATACTCGTTGGTAGCCGCCATCGAGCCAAATATGGTTTGCGGCTTTGTTGATCCAAAAAGAAACTTTCAAATTTACAACTATTAACAACAACGTCATCGAAAATATTTTCGACTTTTAACCAGTAAAAAATAGGTTATTTAAAGCCCCACTACGATCATTGACAAAATGAGTGTATGATGCGATATATAAGCTGATTACTTTTTGTTGGAAGTATTGAACAAAATATAACTGCACAATAGTTCCTAATAGTATTGATTCTTAAACGTTTAAAGAAAAACGACGTGTAGGCGACAAATGTCTGAATAATTTAAAAACAAACTTTAACACCGTTTGTGAGTGCCTTGAACTCATACCGGACCTTTTCATATCTGTTTCGTTACCTGAAATACGAAACAACTACATGACAGCATTTTGAGAAACAAACATACTCGTTTTATTTTGCTGCATTGTCTGACAAAAAGCCGAGCAGTCGGGAGAAAACGTTGTAGTGGTTTAGAGTGTCAACATTTTATTTATAATTTTCTAAAATAACCATTAACAGAATTAGATCAAACCCCAAATGTACGACACGATAACGTGCTATCTTTCAGGGATTGCCGGGTATAAAAATATCGCCCGCACGCCTGGTTAAGCACGCCCTTTGGGGTAATTTTCTTATTACAGCATCGATTAATAGTGATTGCCGCGGGACGTTTCTCCCGCATTTTTAAATCTAATTGTAATATTTTCGCTTTTGAAGCTCAAATAAGGAAATCGATTAAAGTAAGGGTAAATTAACGCGAATAATAAAAACTTTATGTGGCTTTCGCGGTCGCATGTGTAGTTCATCACGTCATATTTATTTTGTTGCTCTACCGCATGTAACTGCCAATTACTTGGGTTTTTTGCCTGGGTTAGAGTTTCTGCATTTGGCCTTTGCTAAGCAAGATATTTTAAAAAAGTCTAGCGCAAAGGCCTCTGGTATTTTACACAAAACACGTTTTGACACCAGATTCAAAACTTCCAATGTGTCATATGCTACATTAAACGTGCCGCAACTATTGTAGTTCATTTAAATTTATCCCTGTTTCGTTTCCACTATCACATGGTGTGACAATATTCATAACTTATTGGATCGTATAGTTTGTGTTGGGTCAAAAACACATTAGTCACATCATGCAAGACTTATCGCATGTTTCAACTCCACCATTATGATTCATATGTTCGATGACCAACGACTTTTCTTTTACTTGAGGGTGTTTTTAGTGTCCAGCTTTGGGAAAGTTTCCCCTGTACGACCAAGCAACTCTTCCTTTGATTAAACCCCCTTTTTACCCACATCAAAGACGTGTGTTCCTGCTTAACTTCGAAACTACCGCAAATTTCCTCCCAGACACTTTTAATGTCCAGAAGTTAAAAGCTGCGTGATTTTCATATTTTTCAGTAAAATTTATGCCTACAACGTCTTTCCTTTGCATTATTATGTCGAAATATCAGCTCAAAATTGTCGTCGTGTGTGGGCCGTAAACACGTCGGTAAAAAACCATTACTTTTTGCCACTAAACCACATCCAGGTGCATAAAGGTTAACAGCCTGANCGACCAAGCAACTCTTCCTTTGATTAAACCCCTTTTTACCCACATCAAGACGTGTGTTCCTGCTTAAACTACCGCAAATTTCCTCCCAGACACGTTTAATGTCCAGAAGTTAAAAGCTGCGTGATTTTCATATTTTTCAGTAAAAATTTAAGCTTACAACGTCTTTCCTTTGCATTGTTATGTCGCAATCTCAGCTCAAAATTGTCGTCGTGTGTGGGCCGCAAACACGTCGGTAAAAAACCATTACTTTTTGCCAATAAACCACATCCAGGTGCATAAAGGTTGGCAGCCTGATTCGCGGACAAGCTGCGTTTCTATCATGCAAAAGGTGAGAAACCATACTAAGTGACTTTTTAATTAGCCTAAGGCCGAGAAAGCAATTAAAAAGGGGATTTTATTCTTTTTGCACTTGATGATAATAGCTGTTTCAAAATGGAAAGTACCCGTGCAAATACTTTGGAAGAGACAAATAGTTTTTAGCGTACGCATCACCCGGCCACCGAACTATTACCGCCAATCAAATTGCTCATTTAGGTGGACAAGGTGGCAGTTATAATCACCTGTTTTGTGTTAGCGGAAAACTCGGCTATTGTTAGGTATCATTAGGCGCCGAAATAAGAGTTTGATTGCCGAAGGGCTCTCGATGTTTCTTGTCGCAAGCACTCGAAAACGCGGAGCTGGTTCAGCGTGGGCTGCTGTGTAAAGCAATTGTGGTGTAACTCGGCTCCCCCGCGTCAGTCAAAAAGGCGACAGTCGAAAAAAGGAGCCTTGCCCAATTGCTCCGAGGTCGTTATCTCTCGTCTCGTGGTGCGTGGGATTGTGACGTCACGGAAAATGATCACGTGTCGTAGTGTGGCACTATAAAAGTTGATGTTGGTTGCCCAAGAGATCAGTTGTCCTCAGATGACGAACTGTAGCAGATAATCTAAGTTGGCCAGAGCTAAACTAAGTGCATTTGCTTTTGCAGGCATTTTTATTCTTAAACTTAAACCCCTGAACGTGGAACATCAGTCGCAATGGACATGCACAAGAACATCTTGATACTGACTGTTTTGATGATGTCGTCAATCTGCAACTCCGCACCAACGCAAGGTATTTGTTTATGCTTCATATTGTTGCAAAAAGGAGATTTGATCATCAATAAATGACGAAATTGGTTCGGCGTACAAAAAAGCGTAAAACAGGTTAAAAGTTATAGCTGGACAAATTATTTGCAACAATAATACCCAAAATATAGCAAAACATTTTGTATTAATGAATCATGCTGCCAATCCCGTGTTTTAGGCAAATAGCTCAAACAAACATTGTCTTGGTACTGCCTGTGGTTGCAAATTGCGTTTAATTTAAAAAAATCAAAACTTGCTAATAACAACCAGGGCGCATTTTTGTTGGATTTTTTTGTTTTACAATTTCCTGAGGCAGTGAAGTGTTTTGGTCGTTTGGTCTTTTTCGTTAGTTGTCATCGGATCTTTAGGTGATTGCGCAACTTGTTTGCCATTGGAAATCTCTCGTAGCGCTTTGCCAAGAAATATTAAACTTCCAATTAAATCTGTTAAAAAGGAGTGGTTTTCGGTGGATTATCATACGCAGGCATCATCCAAAAAATTACCGAGTTTGTTTCATATTATATTGTCACAGATTTGACGAAAAATGTCGCAAAATTCCCATTCTCCCATTAGCGAACGGACGATTAGCGCCGGTTGGAATTGACTTAATGCTTTCGCCAAGTATCTTTTCGTAAACGCTCGGCTTGTAATGACACCGTTTAATACGATTACGACAACGCTCCCTTACGATATCCATCAACAACTGCGTAAGCTTTCTTAGCTATTATCTCAACCGCATATTGATGTTGGACCAACAACGGTTACCAATAAATTCGACGCTACAAACCTACGAAGAAGTATTGTGTCATTTTCCCGGTCGTCCCTGAGCTAAAATGTTGTCCAGGCGTACCTGGGCCTTTCTCCACACTAGTTGAATCCCAGCGCCACAGCAAAAGCTGTTGTAATGCTGCGCCATTATCCTGGGATGTAGCGTGTTTGTTATTGTCGGTAAGCCTCTTGCCTTTGCAATGAGGGCGGGATGCCGCAGGCTGCTAATAAACAAGCTACTTTTCCACGGCAATGTACCAACTTACTGTTTATACAACGACTCTAAAAGTATTTAAACCAATGACAAGATTTGCTTTTCTAAACTTTTGATTTTTCTTGCAGAGAACGAGATGTGCAGCGCAATCCCAGCTCATAAAAGGGTAAAGTGCGCCAAGACCAGCTACGGAAGAATCCGCTGTCTCAGAGAGGGATGTTGCTTCGACAAGAGCGTGAAAGATGCCATCCGGTGCTTCAAGCCCAACAACACACGCAGTGGTGAGTATTGCACTTGTTTATTGCAATGATGTCATACTTTCACTAAGGTACTTTTCGGCTCCTATGATTGATCGACGACAAGCGAAATGACTCGTTTATGTAACGAGCCACGTGTAGCAATTTAGTCGGCATCATATTTCTTGCCACCGCCCACTGTCTGTCTGGTTTGAATTGTTGCGTCGAGACGCTAAGGAAACTTGGATTTCCACAACCAGTTTTAAATTTGGCCCAATAAAGTTACTATGCAATACGCCGTCTTTAATGACAACCCTTACTGACCTTATGAAGTCAAATTTAATGTTTCAGCGGCCCTAAAACTATAATGCCCCCGGGTTTATAATAGCAACCGCGCGTTTAACGCACTCGACGTGGCTTTTTATAGTTTTATGTTCCGTCGTCTAGACCAAAAATAGAAACGATGTCTGCTGCGTGCTTTGACGAGCACTGTCTGTGCAATCCGATTTGCAACGGATGTGCCAAGGATAAGAAATCGCTTTTAATATGTCCTTGTGAAATCGCGGTTTACAACTAACAACTGTATTACAAGTCCCAATGATGTGTGGTGTATAAATACACCTGCGACATGTTTATACAGGCCAGATCGGCCTACGCATTATTCCCATGGCTGGCCAAACGCCCACCTAACATACAGAAACCTTTCAGCAAGTTAATTCGTCTGTCGCAAATTACAGATGATTACAAGCACGTCAATCTGAGGAGCGCCTTCTTTCCTGTCGCCTTAACCGCCAGCCACGACAAATCGACTTTGCGATCATGTGTTGCGACACCACGTGAGCGAGTGGACTGCGGATGGCCGTCGATCTCACAAAAAGTTTGCGAAGCGAGAGGGCACTGTTTCGACCGCGCAAACAACGACGGACCCCGATGCTTCCAGCCAGGTAAACATTTTTGAATTCGGGTAATTTTACAAATAGGTGTGTTAGGTGTTTTCACAAACATGTTATGATTCTGAATGCAAAGTATCGGTTACGCAGGTTATCATCGGTGCATTTGGAACACCCCTGGCCATAGGGCAAAACAATACTTTTATGTGGTTGTCATTTAGGCCTTATAGTGCAGTGCGATATGACGCATAGCACGCCAATTTGGTTGCCATTAAATTTCACCAGGCGCGACACAAAATTAAACCCCAAAAGATACCCGACACTATTTCAACAACAGAACGATTTTCCGTAGTAATCATCACACGCATTACGTCAAAAGTAATCCCCCCTCTCTTTGAAATAGAATCGCTTCTGATTGGGCGAAGAGCGCGAAAGGTCCTTGAATGTACGTGGGAGTGCACAAGACAACCATGGAGGAAAATTGCTCAAGGTTATTCCAGGTGCAGCACAAACGCCTTCTGCTGGATGGAGTTGGTCGGGCAGTCTAGCGGTACTTGTTTAACCGCATGCAGAATGGATCAAGGTGGGTTTGGCAAGTAAATTACATGTAGTTATATGAATATTTTGGGATAAAGCATCCGACACAAGCGTTTTTTAGTTGTTCCCACATGAGCATAACAAATAAAGGAGGTCCAGTATTTCTAAGTTTTACGTTTTGTGTTTCAGAAGTTGACCAATTTCTTTCCAACGTGTCGGAGTGTCTCAACCTCGATTATAAGCAGACTCGTGATATAAAACGAAACTGCGATTCTGACCTTCCTTGTTGGATTGACAGCTATGGCTACAGGGCACTGACGTGCTTCAAAATGTACGAGAAGTCGGCACCCGGAGTAAAAACAAGTGAGTATATGCCATGTTGTGTGTATTGAAGCCTTATATCGAGTATTACCGCAGTACTTGCGTTAATCATGCGGTGACCAACCTTTCACACTTGCGTACACTGAAAATTCCATGTTGGCGCTGAAAGTGAGATAAATTTAGCTTTTCGCATCACGTTGTTGTTCATCAATTGGCTTTGGTTTTGACGGAAGGTACTTTACATTTAGAGGTGCGTGTGCCGCTGGTTACACACCCCGGATTGACCTCGCATTTCGACCTAATCAAACCGTATCTTCCACCACTTGTTTGCGCAGGTCGGGGTGTGTCACTACCATACTATGTTTAACACATGATCCAAAATAAATAGTCTGTTGCATATAAACGCTCCCGCAAAAACGGCTCCGCGCCTACGCAATTATATCAAAGAAGGGTCGTTATGTTCCAGCCAACAAGTCGAACGTCACGACGTAATGCAAAAATTCCAATGCAGGCCAATTCGAGCGCGCTCATTTCGCACAATCTCAGCACGAACTTGTTGTGAAGGCAAATTGGCAGATCGCTATCAGGTTGTTTACCACCGAAGGCACTATACCGCGAGGTGTCGCAGCGGAGTGGTTACTGTGCGACCAAACGCGAAACACGATTTTCAGTGCGATTAAGGAGAAATTTAAAACGCTACGTTTTCGTTGAAGGAAAACTTTACAAGATTGGGACACTTTTAAAAGTCCCATGGAGTTTTACTAGGGCGGTGACGTGTATTATGATACACGTTTAACGTTTTCAAGAAGTTGACCGCTGGTTTATCGCTAGATATAGATTACAAACTGATACCAAACAGCAAACTATAAAAAATACAACATTACCTGCTATTTCATACTGATCATACTATATGTAGGCTTTAAGTACAAAATGGTTTGAACGCATCATAACCAAAACTTATTTACTCACAGATATGCCAGAAGAAGAAACACGAACAGATGAAGAGGAAGAGGAGGAACGCGACGCCGCGCACCCTTCCTTGGAAACATCACCAGAAATAGTGCATCGAGTGATACCAGTCGAACCAGGTCACATCCCGCAGCAGCCGCCCCAGGGCGACATCTTGCGGACAGATATTAACGTGGAGAGATCTGTCCATCCGATCACCGAGGATCAACGAGTCCCACAACCTATCGTTGAGGACGAATACTTGGAGGAGGAATGGGAGGAGTGAGAGGGGGATGCGAGGGAAGCTTAATAACTTTGATAATACTCTTCTCTTTGGGAAATAGTTTTACGCAAAGTTTGCGGAGGATAAATATGTTTGGGAGCCGCGCGTTACTTATGTATGAGTTGACGTTTTCCACTGTGAACTGTCGTGTATTGTTGTTTATTCTTGCAACAGCCTAAGGAACACAATGCTGTAAAGAACATTGCACATGAAGACTCTGTTAGCAGGATCTTGGTCTGTCGCTTTTACTTGTTTTTTTCGTTCGCTTTTGTTTTTTCTGTTTATTCCGTTATGTGTCGTCGGTTTTGCGTTTTTGTTGATATTTTGTTTAAAAATACAAAAATCAAAATTATGAAACTCGTCCAAAAATTTCACCGGCTTAGTTCGTAATAATAATTGTATACTTATCCAAACATTTAGTGCAACTTCATGTGCCATATTTCAATGTATATTATTTCACATTTCCAACAGACACATTGCCCTCGGGGCAAAATTATTCACAAATACAGTTTCAGGTACAGTTTTTGGGCTTAATACACAGTTAATATTCAACACAGTTTGCAACAGGTAGGAACAAGATTACGAAAAAAAACGCCAGTGGGATCCTACTTGCCTCGTCCTCATTACCAACACATAAGAGGCCATTCATTGCGTTCCATTTACTTGGTTTTTCTTACGACTGACTCGCGCTCGCACCACGGATGCCCCAGACTTGTTTGAAACGCACGAACAAGGCATCAGCAGCCGCACAATGGCTGTCCGCAGCCCAGGCATGTACTTGATGAGAATTACAGGACACACGAAGCAGTAGAGAACCACCAGGCTGGACAGGGCAGTCATCAGCATGTCGCTGACCAACGTGGCGCCCTGTGTAGTGGATCCGATAAAATCGGTGACCACGCATATCATGACCGGCGTGGTGGTCAGTGCGTACGCAGCCGAGATCAGGACGAGAAGTTTCACTGTCGGATGAAGAGGTCGTTTGTATAACCTCTAAAAAAAGGGAATTCTTGCGTTAGTAGATTTCTGAACCGTGCGCACATGTGGCATAAATGCACATGACGCAAAAAATCCCTAAATCGATCAAAATCCACCCGGCTCTTTCACCAATCCATACTTGGCTTAATACAACGTTTACGTCGACAGGCAAGCATGGCAGATAATATAACAGGGCATTTGGTGGTAGGCGCCATGACAACAGTCGTTGTTTTCACGATTTATTTCCCAAAGCGGAAGTCGATCTAATATCCCGTCAACAATGCTCGACAAAAAATATTTACAATTACCCTGACCGGGTTCACGAAGAGCTGAATGACGCAACCTCCTAACAAACCCCGGTTGTTTCAGCGGAGTTGCAAACCAACATACTGCTTAAAATAAATTTCTGCATGATCCGAAAAAAGAACTCTTTTAGATAATAAGTTTTTTTCATATAAACGATGTATAAAAGTCATGAGCCTGAAGAGGGCGCCCTATTTTATAGACGGAAATCGGCGGCTTGTTGAGTTTGCCTGTGCAGCCATTTTTCGCATCTCTGTTTAAGGATTTTTTCTGCACAAGATGCTACAAATACGTGATCGGGTAGACCAAATCGTTACCTTTCATCTCGACGAGGCATACTCCACACGCTGTTTCGTTATGCCAAATGTAAATTTCTAAAATTGCTTCCCAAATTTCCCAAAAGAAGCCAATAAACATATTTTGCAAAAACCAGCATTCAGCTTACCCTATGTGTGGAGTTCCGTTCAGCAGATGTTCGATCGTAGCTCAACTTCACCCGCTGATCGTTGTGATTGTTTGCAACAGTC
>QXVZ01019845.1:0-31610 GCA_008931825.1 Phallusia fumigata | reverse complement strand
AATCGTGCGTTTTCAAACGAAAGCAAAAAGTATTCGAATACAGCACGTTAGGAGCAAAACCTGTATTCGAATGCATTCGAATACGAATGACGAATACGAATTGCCCCATGTCTGGCAGTTGCACACCTGAGTATTTATTGCCCAACTGATTTTTCCAAAAAATGCAACAAAAACTAGTCTATGTTATGGTTGTATTGCATAGAACTAAACACAAAAGTAATAATAAACAGATAGTCCATGACTAGTTATTCTGTTGTTTTGTTACTTGCATAAGTTGTTTTTTTGGCATAAATATATATTAAACCTTGTGGCTCCTGCAACTACATATTTTCCATGTAAGCATGTCAACCTGTTTAGCAAATATAACATCTTATTTTCTCATGCCTGGTTACATGCTATATTATAAATATCATAATGACAAGCATTTTTTGTACTGAACACAACAGATTATGGGGTGCAATATGAGAAAATGGAAGTTCTGCAAGAGTATCTTAACTCTGGTACCTGGGATGTTGACACAACTTGGAGCACTGAGGCAGCAAACCTCAGAAGTATTGCTGTATCTGAACCCTGGAAGCTAAATGGAGTAAAAGGAATGAGATATATTCATGAANGCAAACCTCAGAAGTATTGCTGTATCTGAACCCTGGAAGCTAAATGGAGTAAAAGGAATGAGATATATTCATGAATTTTTCAAAAACTTGAGAATTATTGACCAGCAGGTTCATGCAATTTATTGCGATGTTTGTCTGAGGTATATAAACTCCTTAAATATACTTTTAATTTTCTTGCACTAGGTTGACAATGTTGACCGTAACATGTTGAAATTGTCAAACCTGGAAAGTCTTACATTAAGTGTCAATCAGCTAAAAGATGTTTCATCTGATTGTTTACCTCCTAATCTCAAGGTAACTTTGATTTTACTTTATTTTTAAGTGAGATTTATATTTGTACATCTTGTAGGTATTAGAACTATGCACAAACTGTCTCTTAAGCATAGCATCACTCTGCAAAAATCCACCACCATTGCTGCACCTGGGGTTGTCCCAAAATCAACTACATAGCACTGATGAATACAAGTTTTTTACTGTGGAATATTGGTAATGAATATTTTTTAATTGCAATTTGATGTGTGATATACTAAAACTGTTTCAGTAAATTTAATAGTCAAAGCAGATTTACTAATTTTATTGTGGAATCAAGGTGTTTCCTGACATTACAGGCCTTCACTTATGTCTTTGGATCTGAGCTACAACAATCTAACTGGACTGGTTGAACTTGTTGACCGACTTGCATCTTTGCCAAATCTGAAAAATCTGGTTTTACAAGGAAATCCACTTGCTGTAAATTTTATTTTACACAGATATATAAAATAAACCACTTGGCCAATTAGTGTTTGCAAGGAAATTCAGATCAACAGATTAATGAACTGCCTTGTACCCAAATTTAATATCTACCCATGTTATATTGTATTTTTTATTTGTGCAATAATGAACTGATCTTTATACAACTTGTTAACCGTTGCTTGTCATTTACAATTTGCAAAACCTAGAGTTAGGTTGAGTTGAGCCAGCAACCATCCTCGATGTGGTTTTGATCGTTGATATTTTGGGCCCTTTTCGTTGCAGAGGGTCAAATATGGCAACATTTTAGTTTGAAAGAATTAAATGGCAATCAATCTATTGTTACATTGTACAAGTGAACGCTGCATAACCTTGATACATAGATGTTGATTTGATACAGTTTTTTGTGTTGATAGTTGATACCTGGATACAGAGGACATGTTGTTGATGCATTGAGAGAACTGTCAATTTTCGATGACATTACAGTTTCTGCTGATGAAAAACATCACTTTAAAGGACTTGGCAAAAAGAAAGAGCTCATCTTAGACGAAGCCCAGTTTATTGTGACCATTGACAACCTAAATGGAATACCTATGCCAGAGGAAATGAAGGTGTGAAAAATAGAAAATACTAAGCCTATACAAAACTATATTGGTGTTTTTTTAAAAAAGGAAGATGATGATCGCCCTGAATTTCCAGTTGTCACAAGTCAGTTTCTGGTTCAATATGAGATGCTGAAGGATTTTGTTCCTAAAACTTGTGAAACTAGAGGTAGATTAAGAAATTAATGTTCAAAACCTTCTCAGTTTGCACACTAATTTCTTTTTGTTTTGTCTACTAGGAATTTGCAGTTTCAGTAATTGTCATGAAATAGTTTAGTATTTTGTAAAATTTTGGTATGCTTCTTTATGCCTCTTTCAGATTTGACAACCAGGGGTGGAAATCAATCTCTTCCAGTTAGCAAAGAAAACATCATCCTGGTCCCCACAGAAGTTGTTTTTCATGAAACACCACCTAAAGAGTGGGAGGAGTCTGAAATTATAGTAGCCCACAAGTAGGATTTTTTAATTCTGTAAACATTATGTTATTCAATTAATTTTTTTGCATCATTAAATCATTTAACTTATTATGGGTCTCCTTTAGGAAGGAACTTGTTATGGGTGCTGAGTTATTGTGGTTTGTTGTTCGATTTGTTTGACCCTACAGTTCCGGCCATTAGCCAACTAGCCCCCAATAATGGGTCAAATTATCAAACAATGTTCAAATTGGATGGAATTTAGACAGTTTGTAAAACATGCCATTGTGGTACATTGATTGCTGTTTGAGCCACTGAAATTAATTATACTTTTCATTTGGTCACTGTTGAGTATTGATTGCTTTCTTCAACTCTTTGGTTTTAGTGTATGTGCAATGGCAGTATGGTGAAAGCCACCCTTCGTTTTTTTTTGTAGGAAACTTCACCTGGTTGATGATTTGACAAGCTTCAGAGACTTTCTGCTTAAAGGCATTCGTTTCAAAGTTTTGTTAAAAAAGACTTTGTCATGGCCTGTAACTCCAACAGAGGAAACTCCTGATGTACCTGAGACACCAGCAAAGAAATCAGCCAAAGATGGAAAGGAAACACCTGGCAAAAAAGATGCCAAAGGAAAGGATAAGGTGCGTAATGTATGTGAACAAATTAAACAAGTTTCTTGTTTGACTGCTTTTTAAAAAAAATTGCACAAGTTTAAAGGGAAAAAGTTTCAATTCTGGTGAGCAAATGGCTGAAGATGATCTGAACAACCACAATGAGTAGGATGTCATCCTAGACAAAAACTTTTGTTGTCATTAGGGGGGAAAGGGTGATAAAGGAAAAAAGAAAAATGGATTAAAGGAGTCTGATGCCCAACTAAGAAGTGACCCACCCACATTTACAGAGTTTGGATCTCAAGTTGTTCCATTATCAATGTTTCTTGAAGGAGATCGTAAGGTGGAGGTTGTGTGCCATTGCGGTGGGGGGCCAATGCCAACTGCAGAAGAACTCAAAGAAAAGCAAGCTGATGTATTAGAAGTAAAAACATAAACATGTTCTGTTTGTCGGCAAGATTCTATTTATGTTAATTTTGGAGATAAAAATGTAAATGGTGCCACTTTGGTATATGCATAACACATTCGGTCTAGTTTTTTTTTTGCTTTTTTAGAGTTACAATGAGTTTACTATAGTAAGTTGAAAAACCCTTCGATTTTTCCATGTTTGTCTAAAAAACTTAGTAATGTCAGCTCTGTGTTATTAACAATATATTAATAGTGTTTTTATAATGTGTTGTTTAGGAGAGCCCAAAGTTGGATACAAAACCGTCACGTGGAAAATCTGGCAAACGCCGAACGCCCTCTGCGGAACGGGGCAAGTCCCGTGGTAAGCAAGGCTCAGCTGGCAAGAAAAAGGAGAACAAAAAAACAGACCACATAGCTGAAGATGATAATGCTGAGAACAAAATCCCACCCCCAATAACTGTCCAAGTGCAGGTGGAGCTGCACAAGTGGAATACAGCAAGTGATGCCTTAAAGCAGCTTGATTTTTAAAAAGTTGTTTTTTGTTCACATTTATAGACATGTGTTTTTGAAGTATTTATGCCAATTACCATGAAACTGATTTATACTTTTATCTTGCAGTTATTTGCAACTGATGTTGTTATCCTTTATGCGAAGTCTGTGGTGACTCATGATATTCTATGACAAACAGTTTGTAAAACCTATTTGAGTTGCTGTTTCTCAGCTTTTTTTGTTTGTCAGTATACTTGGTTCTCAGAACTATCACTGTTAATGGAAATGTGAAAATCAGCAGCATTTTCATTTACTATTAGTCACAGAATCTTTAGTCCAAAAAAAATTAGGTTGTTTTACATTCATAAAATTATGAAAAGGCACTTGCTGATGATTGTTTATCTTTTCCCCCATGTGGAGAACAATTAGGTGTTTCTTNTAAAGCAGCTTGATTTTTAAAAAGTTGTTTTTGTTCACATTTATAAACATGTATTTTTGAAGTGTTTTTGCCAATTACCATGAAATTGATTTATACTTTTATCTTGCAGTTATTTGCAACTGATGTTGTTATCCTTTATGCGAAGTCTGTGGTGACTCGTGATATTATATGACAAACAGTTTGTAAAACCTGTTTAAGTTGCTGTTTCTCAGCTTTTTTTTGTTTGTCAGTATACTTGGTTCTCAGAAACTTAATTTTAAATTAGTCAAGAAAAAACAAAATGGTTTTTCAAAAAACTATCACTGTTAACGGAAATGTGAAAATCAGCAGCATTTTCATTTACTATCGGTCACAGAATCTTTAGTCCAAAAAATGAGGATCCTTTGCCCCCATTGGGAGAACAATTAGGTGTTTCTTCTTCAACTACTACTAGATTATCTTTCACTTTTACACCGTGTATTGTGACAAAAATGAAAATAATTACCTCTGGAGAATAAATGAGGAAAAATGTCAAATTAAATGCATATAAACGAGAAATTACTGGTAAAGTAAAGTTGCTATTTCACAAAAAAGTTAACAAAAAAGCAATAAGCATTTGGTTAATTGCATTTTCATGATCATTTGGGTTAATGTTAGATTACAGACATTTCACTATCCTCAATTAACCTTATCTTTTTGTTTCTAATATTGCTTGAACACTTTCCGCAATATTAACAAACCCACCATCTAATAGTTTATCAGCATGTTCCAGGTCATGTTTTCCATGGAAGCCAGTGGTTACAGCAACACATGGTACATTATTGGAATGAGCACATGCTATATCCTTTGGACTGTCACCAATCACAACCATGTCGTTTGGCATAATGCTGCAACCAAGCAATTTTTCGTATCTTTCTTTTGCTATTTTGACAAGCTGACTTCGGTTGCCATGGTCTGATCCGAAAGCACCAAGTAAATTACTTTCAGTTCCATCAACCACAAACAACTTTGTAACTATTCCAGCACATTGCAACTTTAACAAGGCAGAGGTTTGGATATTTCCTGTTGATGGCAAAGTTGTAAAAAATGTTGCAGGTTTAAAAACTGTCTAAATTTACCAGTCAATAAAGCAAGGCGAACATCATTCCTTTCAGATAAAGCTTCCAGTAGTTTGTTGACATTTGGCAATACTTTCCAAGTATAACTACATAACATATACGTTGTTTTAAATCAGATGTGTCAACAAACATGGAAAAGTTAAAATGGTATTGTTATTGGTAAACTGGCACAATTTTAGAATCTGTGTATTTTATTTTTACCTTCCATTTTCAATTCCTTCTGTCATTAAACCAGGTAAAAGCTTAAAAGCCTCCAGAATTTTGTTGTCATATTCTTTGCAGTTGCTGGGCAATAATCCATTTCCAGTTAATACTTCTCTAGATATACTTGGATCAGTTCCACCTAAAAATGTCTAAATGTTATATTTGCAAAAAAGTAATGGTTCTGTGTGAATGCCTTTATTGATAAACAATTTATATGCAAGGTTGTTAGGAAGCTGCTAGAGTTTTGTATTTTCATGCAGTTATAGTCTTGCACTCATCTCCAGAACATAGCAGTTTTCCGCCAAGATTATCTATGTGTACGACCAATATTTTCGTGCATGCATGCAAACTTTCTATTCCTTGTGTAAAGCAAACACCTTCACATGCAACATAACAATATCCATGAAAGGGATGAAGTCAGCAACATTTGCAAAGACAATCAAACCTTGTTTTTGATTTAAACCTTTGCATTTCAGGTTTTCTGTTGGGTTGGCACTTCTACTGAGAATGTAGGCTATTTAGCCATAACAATTAAAAATTTTTAACCCCGACCTCATATTATAGGGTTAAAAATTACAAAAATGTAATTTTTATTACAATAAAATTACAAAAATGTTCAACGTTTTTAAAAAAAATTCTTTCTTATAAACAATAAAAACTAACAACGGCAATATTTTGAAGCAGTGTGAACAAACACATGCTCAGATCAATGTGGTTCTAGATATTTTCATTAATCATTTTTTTAATTCCAGCATTGCAAAGAAAAGCTTCCGAATGCAGAAAACAAAACCTGGTCTGCAAAAAAACAAAACTAAAATCATTCCACAGACTCAGCTGCCTGAAAAGGGTCTTTTTTGCTGAAAACGAATCAAAATTTAGCAGTCTCATTTTTTAGCCTGTATTAGTGGTCGTTATAAAAGCATTAGACGAAGACAAAACTATAATTGTAAACAACCTTGTAAAAGGAACAACATAGCTAGGTTCAAAAAAGTTCTAACCCGAAAAGGAAATTCCATTTCTCGTAATACTCTGTCCAAATGAGGCGGAAAGTGCATCTAAAAGTGGACTCCCAGCAGAATCCTTATGGGCTGAGCGTGAAAGAGTTCCGTCAATATCAAACAACAGCAATCTAGGAATTTTGCTTCCCATTTCTATTATTCCTTATCAGTACAATTCATGCAACAAATACTTGTCAGGGATAAACAAACGTTTTTTGTACTGCATTTTAAAGGCTTTCTCATTTGGGGTATTTCCCGTCATAGCAAAATTGACTCTTGACAGTTATAACGTCACAATGTAGATTTTTATGTCGCAAAAGATGGGTTAAATTTCGGCTGAGACGGTCTTACACTGTTAAAACTGTTTGCGATATTTAAAAAGTGCTAAAATTGTTTTATTGCAACAGTAAACTAGATTTGAACCCGCTTTGAATTTGAATAAAAGTCCCCCCCCCCAACCAAGCACTTCTGTGGCACCTATGCGGAGTCACATACAGACATCACAAAATTGATCAGGATTCGTACTCAGGATCGGCCCCGGTTATATACTCATGCAAAAAAAAAATTCGCCAGTTTTTTTATTGCTTTTCATCAAATCGAATCAATTGACACTACTGTTAAACAAAACTGACGAAATAGTCACTGCGGAAGTCAACAGGTGCGGTTCGCCCGAAGGCTGATCCGGTTTTTCACGTTTACTACGCTGAAAAGGTCTCGTAAGATAGTCGTAATCCTTGCCAGCACTCTTTATTGCGGCATTTGCGATGTGGAGATTGCTGTTAATCGGTTTACATTGTTTCCACAGTAGAGGCGAAACTACGCTCGTAGTGAGTGAGGTAGATTTGCTGCTTGAACTGGCAGTGCTGGCGGTCGTTTTTTGTTGTTGTTGAGACGTGGGTTTTTCACTCGTCGTGCAACGGTTGTTTCGCGAAACAGGACGAGGTGTACTGTAAAACAACATAACTTGCTTATTTCGACATAAAGGGCGTTCGATTTAGGCCGTGTATATCATACATACACAGCATTACACCCGAGGCAACTTGTTCTTGTTTTTATATCGGCTTAAACCTTATAACAACGTACACACGGTTCTATCCCTTCTATAGCCGCGCCGTGGCATTAAAAGTAAATGCAAGAAATATTTGTGAAATTGTGTTGTTCTGAACTAATGTGCTTGGATACTTACCGTGGACGACTTAAGTGCTGGGAATACGAGTTCCTACGCAGTTTTCTGGCCCTCTCCCGACACGCGGGGCAAGCTTTAGGCTGTGACAGAGCGAACGAACTATATCGCGTCTTGTCGTCCTTGATTCGCTCGCTCCATTCATACACGTACATTGAAACACCTGGACGGTGTCGAAAGTTTCTGAAACGGGTCTGTTGATGGTCGTTGTTTGCACTTTCTGAGTTTCGTCTCGTGGTGTTGCCTTTTCGTACGTTGTTTTTGCAGCTGTTGATCCAGTGCTTGTGCAGTATAGTCAGGTCGCCGTCCTTACAAGCACGTTTGAAAACGCTCGAATCCCCCTGGGTGGTTTCGGTCGCCCATGCCATCCGCATGTTTGCATTCGGGTTCGAATTTCGACGACGGGAGACCGAACGGTTTCCGATCGACTCAGTCGGCGTGTTGGAAGCAGTTTCGTTTGCTGCCGCAGCCACTTCCGCTGTACTTGCAGAAGTCTTTCCCGATACAGACTTCGAACGTATAAAACTTGGCCTGTGGTGCGTATTGTGATATTTCCGTTGCACTTCTTGATTAACCGTCATCATTTGTAGCTTTTCCAGAACAAGGAGTCTGTCTATTATCGATTCAAGAGCGTTGTGATCCCTGCTCTCCGATGTTTTTGGTCGTCGCTTGTTTCTTAGGTTTAAAGAACTGGTTTGTTGTCGGGTTTGGATTTTTGTTTTGGCGTTGACAGTCTTACGAGAAATGTCCACTACAGATCTCCAATTAATGTCCGTAGGAAGTAACGATAGTTCGCGCAGATTATATTCATTGAGCTCGCCAGGCAAAACGTCTGCAAAAGCATAGTTTGGTCCATTTTCAATGTCTTGCGCCATTGCGGCCTGCTGTTCTTTAACAGCTGGAATATGCACGTTATGGGCAGAGATCAAGTCATCCTTAGCGCCGAACTGTGAAGAGCGATTTTCGTTTTCATACATTTTCTTGAACTTCTCCATGTCAGTTTCCGTGTGGTCCATGACGCTGGTGTCGTCACCTTGATCCGAACACCACTCGTTCTCGGAAAGATCAGAGTTGTCTAAGTCTTCCATGCTGGGTCTGGCTGCATTATCCTTGTACCTCCATAAGTCATTTTGTTGTTGATGGTCGAGCGAACACGGAAAATCATCGTCCTCATCACTGTTAGAATTGGCGTGATTGTCATTAGAGCTAGAATCGTTCATCGAATTATCGTGTGGGCTCGAGTGTTGACTGTTGGCAGCTTTCGAGGCGGATTCACCGGCAATAGCTTTCACAGCATCGAACAAATCATTTCCATAACGAATCTCCTGCAACAATTCCGTAGATTTGTTATCGTCAGCTGCGAGAAATTCGTTTTCGGTTTCAGTTTTCTCTTCAGCCTCTGGTATTTCAGATTCTGGAAATGTTGAGCAACTGATAGTCCTTGTTCGATCTGAACCTCTCGAGCTCTCTGGCCGCAACTGTATTGGCGGAGATCTCCCCTCCAAGCAGATCCTGGCCAAAGTGTTATTCGGATAGGTTAAGACTCGATAACCCTTGGCGCTCGAATAGTTGCTCCAGGAATGTTGCCTAACAGCGAGATTGATAGGTGTGCTGGGAAGATTTGGACTTGAGGAGTCGTCACATCCCGGTGCACGCGAATTTGCCACGTACGTTTTTAGGCGGCGACGCCACACCGATAATGGGGTCTGGATTTGCTTCGTTCCAAGTGCTGGTGATGAAGGACTTTGGAGCTTCAGGTTTTCCAAGCTTCGCTTGCTATCGGAACACAGATCTGACCACGTATTGTCTTTAGCTGGTGAAGTAGCTGAGTAGTGTTGTTGATCGTTGTTGTAAAAGTCCGGTGCTTGGTAAACCGGCCTGTATTCTTTCACGCAGTTGGATTTCCTAGTCGTAAACGTTTTACTGTGTTCGGTTCGCGAGGAACTTCTTTTTCTTGGTGAAACCGTGGACTGAAAGGGGGAAGGACACCGCAAGTTGCCGGCAATTGGCAAAGAGTCATTTCGCTTCTCAGCATTTCTGTCGAAAAGAAACGTGTCTGGTTTAGCTGCAGCTAAGCATCAACCACCGGGTACAAGAGCAAGCCCAATGACCTTAACTTTGAAGTTGGAGCTCATTGGCCAAGGAAAGCTGATAACGGGCGCATGTCAACTGCGTACAATTGTCTACACTAACACGTTATGTTAACACTCGGTATGTTTTACAGCCGCGCAGCTGTCGCACTAGAAGGTATTATACGAATGCTTGACTTTCAAGGAGCCAATTTTATGTACAATGACCGAGGTCGGTGCACTTGGAGGCGGTAGCACAAGCGTTTATTCCACTTCTGAAGCGGGGGCGTGGGTAGGTCGACTGAAGGTGCTTGGCAGGGCAATGGTAACAGCAAGGCGAGGGGCTGTGCTAAGTTTGCAGATCCGTTACACTCAAGCCAATCACCTGCCTTGTTTTTGCGAGTTGCGCCAGTTAACTGGAACATGTTCACTTTACAACATTCGCGTTCACAACTATAAACGCATATGGAGTACTGATTTGATTACTTTTGGTATAGGCTTAATCAACCTTGTCCCACTGAAGCTTTTAATGATGACTTAAATTGGTTTTAAAAACACTGAAAACTGAAAGCTTGGAGAAATAGGAAATTTGATTAAGTTTAAATTTTAAACAAAACGTTGGTCAGTATGTTGAAACTCTCCTAAAGATGTATATTATTGGCTCTGTGATGGCTGTGTCAACTCGTTGGGTGCGTTACATTTCTCCAGTGCCCGATTTTTGTGTAAGCCAAACAAGCAATAACTAGAATCCCAGCTATATTGCGCCAAAAAAAATCTTACATAAATTGATTTGTCGCGGACATGAAACATCTGGATANACACTGAAAACTGAAAGCTTGGAGAAATAGGACATTTGATTAAGTTTAAATTTTAAACAAAACGTTGGTCAGTATGTGAAACTCTCTCAAAGATGTATATTTTGGGGTCTGTGATGGCTGTGTCAACTCGTTGGGTGCGTTACATTTCTCCAGTGCCCGATTTTTGTGTAAGCCAAACAAGCAATAACTAGAATCCCAGCTATACTGCGCCAAAAAAAACCTTACATAAATTGATTTGTCGCGGACATAAAACATCTGGATANACCTTTGCAGGTTTGCACATTGATCTTAAAATAAAGTCCAATGCAGCGGACGCGACGTAACAACTTTGCTGTCAGTAGAAACAATGTTTGCAAGAGTTATAAATAGCAAGTGGCACTTCAAGCCCAAACAAAACAACTGTTCATTGACTGTTGAACCTGAGGCCAAACTATACCTTTCACGTAACTATTGGTTTGTTTCCCGCAAATGATTGCTTTGTGAAAATTTAATAAATAAGTGAACAACTGCTCAACTAACCTAAGTTCTGCGAACCAGTCAGCAACAGTAAGCCCCTTCCCAAACAAAATAAAAACCATGGCTTTGTGTTTGAAGTTTTCGGTAATTTTGCCCCTATCCTGTACTTTTGTATCAACCACATTAACTGATGAGCGTTGGGGCATGTATAGGGACAATAGCCTGGAACAGTGACTTCGTGAATGAAATCAGTTACCTGAACAGGAATAAAGCATGAGCTAGCACTCTCAAGGCGACGCTATAATCGGACTAAATGTCTGTCTTCGGTGCGATAAAAAAAACTACTTTCATCGCTAATTACAAACAAAGCATTTTTAAAATGGCTGCCAAGAAAGAAAATGGTTGCTGCTTTCGCAAAACATCGACATTTTCCACTGGGTATCAGTTGACATTTATTTGCCAACATCACCAACACGAAAATCTTACATGCAGTTTTATATTTCATAGTACATGCATCGAAAACAGTACACATAAATAGAAAACTCTAAACCATGTATGAAATAGTGGTACAGGACTGGATATAGGTGACATGGGCACATGAAGCTAAGCAAAAGCAACCAACAACGGTTTGCAACATTTTTTTTTCATAGATAATAACCAAGGTTTGAACATACAATATTATGGTACATCTAAAAAGACAACGTATTTTGATAAAAATTAGGGTTTTAATGAGTTTGTTGCAGCTATCATTGTTTAGCTAGGAAAGCAGCGCAATTAAAATAATAAAGGTCTATCATCTACCACAGTAAAAATGTCTCGTGTATGGTTTGAACGCAGAAAATCAAAACAGGTTTTAGCAGCCCAACGCTAATTTTCATTTTTAAAAGTTGATTAGGCGATAAGAACGAATGTAGACCAAATATACCTACAACCAAACTGATGTTACCATATTTTTCGCGAAGACCAATAGTGAGTTCTTTGAACATGGAAACGCACAGCAAAAGGCCAGTGTCACACCAACAGGCAGAACACCACTACGTACAGGAACATATGCAGTAAATAAAGTCAATAGGCCAACATTAAATGAAGCAGGTAAGCGGAACACACAATCAGATTACAGTCAGTAATCAGGCCATGCACTGTGCATGCTGTACAAGCGAATCTCCAACAGGTTTGTCAAGGTGCAGATGTCGCAACTGCCAGGTTGCATCTACTCTACAAGCACACTAGAGTTACAGAACTATAGGGTTTTCGTCAACGCGAATCTACTAGCAGCGTCAGGGAAATCGTCTTTTTCATCTAGAAGCGTGGATTGTTATTCGAAAGGAAATTCAATACTGCATGATACAATCGGCAGAATTTGTAGCAGCAAATAACGCGTTTCCTGGTTTACAATAAAGTGCTGCATAACATAGAAGATGCGCGATAAGCAAGGGTCCAACCCACACAGACGTGGGCGAGGCACAATTTCGGTATTCTGCGGTATAAATCTCCATACTTGAGTTAGAGTGCGGTTAGGTGTAGGACGACAAATTTGCAAAATGTTAGAAAGTGCTTCAGGGGTTTTCATACTGGTCGCGGAACAATTTTGATGTACTTGGCGAAACGGAATCACAAAACATCGCTCAAAATTCGACGACCGGTGAATATATTCGTTGACAAAGCGGTAATTAGTACTATTATTAGGATAAAACAACGACGTACGAGGGTATTTCATTACAGCTATTGATAATAAATGGAGTGATAAAGTGTAAACATATACCTAAATGGATGTATTTTTAGTTTTATATTTGTAAGGCTACATGGGCACCTTTTACATCGTACAGCAGAATCAAAATAGGAGTAGTAAACTTATTTTTGTAGGCAGATCGTTTTACACAGCTCTCAGACACACATACACACATACTGTCACAAATATAGTTTACCCGGTGAAGGGGGGAAATTGCTACAGTGTTGCTTATAAAAACGTAGAACCTTGCAACGTGGAAGCCTAAAAGTAACGCAATGAAAGCGAAAATGAAAGTTGATGGTTGGATGCTGGCCGGTTTTCATAAGCTTCTTAGGAGTACATTGTTGTGATGAGCCACTGTAAAAGATGCAAAACATTAATTAGATGGGCGTGCCACTTAAAGAGCTAGAGAAAGACATGCTTACGTTTTCCAGCGAAATGGTGGCCTCCTTGTTCGAGCGTCGGTATTTCTGGAAGGAATCTGAAATAATGCACCAACCGTTTTATGTTGGTAATCGTACAAATATCTTTATGTGTTGACACACGTTCGACACACCGCATAAGCTTACCATTTCTCGAACTGTTTGTCAAAGTAGATCAGTCACGCTAATATTAATTCCAAAGCAAACTAGAGAGGTGGCGTTCTCCATATGGGGGGGGGGGGGGGGGGGGGGGGGGGGGGGGGGGGGGTCGGGGGGGGGGGGGGGGGGGGGGGGGGGGGGGGGGGGGGGGGGGGGGGGGGGGGGGGGGGGGGGGGGGGGGGGGGGGGGGGGGGGGGGGGGGGGGGGGGGGGGGGGGGGGGGGGGGGGGGGGGGGGGGGGGGGGGGGGGGGGGGGGGGGGGGGGGGGGGGGGGGGGGGGGGGGGGGGGGGGGGGGGGGGGGGGGGGGGGGGGGGGGGGGGGGGGGGGGGGGGGGGGGGGGGGGGGGGGGGGGGGGGGGGGGGGGGGGGGGGGGGGGGGGGGGGGGGGGGGGGGGGGGGGGGGGGGGGGGGGGGGGGGGGGGGGGGGGGGGGGGGGGGGGGGGGGGGGGGGGGGGGGGGGGGGGGGGGGGGGGGGGGGGGGGGGGGGGGGGGGGGGGGGGGGGGGGGGGGGGGGGGGGGGGGGGGGGGGGGGGGGGGGGGGGGGGGGGGGGGGGGGGGGGGGGGGGGGGGGGGGGGGGGGGGGGGGGGGGGGGGGGGGGGGGGGGGGGGGGGGGGGGGGGGGGGGGGGGGGGGGGGGGGGGGGGGGGGGGGGGGGGGGGGGGGGGGGGGGGGGGGGGGGGGGGGGGGGGGGGGGGGGGGGGGGGGGGGGGGGGGGGGGGGGGGGGGGGGGGGGGGGGGGGGGGGGGGGGGGGGGGGGGGGGGGGGGGGGGGGGGGGGGGGGGGGGGGGGGGGGGGGGGGGGGGGNGAAAACTTCTAGGTAACTTACTTTGTTAAATATTGCAGTTTTAAAAATTTTACATTTTTGGGGCCTGTGGGTGAACCGATGGGTGAATTGGGGTAAAAAGTTGACAGTGCACAACTTCAGATACACATCTATCATGTGTGAAAATTTGTAGAAATTCGGACAACTCCTTCATGACCAAAACGTGGGAACAAACTCGCGTTAGACAGAAAAAAAGAAAAGAAGAAAAAAACAAAAAAAACAGAGTAAAAACAATATGTGTCCCCTTCATGGAAGGGGACCCATAATAAGGAAGAGATTAGGTAGGGAGAAAATCAATCGCTATACAATTTTATCAACTTCAAAACAGCTTAATTGTTATTCTTAAAGTTTTGTCGAAACTTTGTTCCAAAATTTTAATCTTGTTTAAGATTAGACATTTTATTCAAGTGAGTTTAAAATCATTCGGTTTATCGAGATAGCTGCGTACTGAGAAATGCTATTCTACGAATCACAGGAAGACATTAAAACTAAATTGGCCCTCATGCTGTCATAAAAAGCCCGTTTGCAACTAAAATAAAACAGGTCTTTAAAAATCACGGTAGAGGTAACCACGACACGCAGTTTCGGTTTACCCAATGCTAAAAACCAATGAAACAGCCGTTACATTACGTGCGAACGATTTTACAAGGGCTTCGGTACAAGGGCAAGCCCAAACAATCGTCTCGCCACCCAACCGTGTGACACTGCGTCACTACCCGCAATTTGGCGGCTTTGTGACACAGACACCAGAAAGCAGTGACCTTTGGTATTGAGAAGTGATCTATTATTTATTCGCTCGTCGGCACAAAATTGATCCTGTGAAATCAGAGTCTTGTGGATTATGTTTTTCTCCTATTACGAGGTAGTGCGAGGTTCGGTAGGTGTTACCCGCCTGATTACTAGTTCTTTATAGCTGTTGTTTTGCGAATTTGCTTTTATCACTTTTGGCTGCTGGGATAAGTAGTAACGTCTTTGTGTGTGTGTGGGCGGAGGGGCCAACTAAACCAATACCAAGTGCAGCTCTTGTGTTCAATAGCACGGGGGGAATATAAATTGACTCACTAAACATTCCCTCAACCCTGACAGAGAGAAGAATGAAGTCGTCCAGGTTAATGGTGAGGTCTTTGCCGGCGTAACGCAAGCACAACATCTGGTACAAGCGACTGCTGAGGCAGTAACCTAAAAAGAAAATGCATAAATTGGGTTCAGGGTGCCACCGTAAACACATGTAATTACTTTTTGTCACATGTGTACTGTTACGTACAACAGCTAGATTAGCCGAGTAATTTATAGTACTGTTGCGAACATTGCTTCCACCTAATGTAATTGGGTAAACCAACCTTAAGCCACAAACACAAAATTATGTCAGCAAAGCTACAAGAGCGCAGGCAAAATCATTCTAACGTACTTTGTCCCAAAAATAACGACCTTAAACACTCAAACGTGCTCTTTTGGTAAATATAGGCACAAGGTTCATACCGCAATCGTGGCAAATTTCCCTTTTGTGGTGTGTACGCGAAAGAAAATTTATCATGTTGCTGCGGGGCTAATTAGAACGCTACTACCTAGTAACGGTTATACGATTTAAATCTGAGATTGAAAACTTGTTTAAACTCTAAATTTATCTTCTAACTGTATGTTGCGTCGGGTAATAAATTATTGGGTCTAATTTGGCGCACAACCTATTTTTGAAATCCAATTCGCGGCGATTATTTACCCAAACACCGTCGATTATGTGTCGTGTTGCGTGCAACCACCGCAGGCAGTCGACGTATTGTTACATCGTGCTTAAAAAGCTTTGATTTGAGATTAGGGCAACTGTAGACTGCTATTTGCAGGCTTTTTCCAGTTCATCAGGTGCGAACTGCCAGAACCTTATTACCTGCATCGCTGAGTGCTTCCCTTAACTCGTAACAGTCGAAGGTACCGCTGTTGTCTTTATCGAACTGCTTGAAAACGTTCTACAAAACAAGAACACATTTTGACTAATGGCTGCTCGGTGAAATCTTATAGCCTCTTGAGTCACGACGAAAAAACTTACAATCCATTTTCGTACTCGCACCCAGAGTCCTTTGAATTCATCGTAGTCCAATTTGCCAGAGCGCGTTACCTATTGTATTTGTTGCTGTAGGAAAAATAACCGTATATATTGCAGCAAGTTGGTAATCACATTGNAACATTGCTTCCACCTAATGTAATTGGGTAAATCAACCTTAAGCCACAAACACAAAATCATGTCAGCACAGCTGCAAGAGCGCAGGCAAAATCATTCTAGCGTACTTTCTCCCAAAAATAACGACTTGAAACACTCAAACGTATTCTTTTGGTAAATATAGGCACAAGGTTCATACCGCAATCGTGGCAAATTTCCCTTTTGTGGTGTGTACGCGAAAGAAACTTTATCATGTTGCTGCGGGGCTAATTAGAACGCTACTACCTGGTAATGGTTATACTGTTTTAAATTTGAGGTTGAAAACTTGTTTAAACTCTAATTTTATCTTCTAACTGTATGTTGCGTCGGGTAATAAATTATTGGGTCTAATTTGGCGCACAACCTATTTTTGAAATCCAATTCGCGGCGATTATTTACCCAAACACCGTCGATTATGTGTTGTGTTGCGTGCAACCACCGCAGGCAGTGGACGTATTGTTACATCGTGCTTAAAAAGCTTTGATTTGAGATTAGGGCAATTGTAGACTGCTATTTGCAGGCTTTTTCCAGTTCATTAGGTGCGAACTGCCAGAACCTAATTACCTGCATCGCTGAGTGCTTCCCTTAACTCGTAACAGTCGAAGGTACCGCTGTTGTCTTTATCGAACTGCTTGAAAACGTTCTACAAAACAAGAACACATTTTGACGAATGACTGCTCGGTGAAATCTTATAGCCTCTTGAGTCGCGATGTAGAAACTTACAATCCATTTTCGTACTCGCACCCAGAGTCCTTTGAATTCATCGTAGTCCAATTTGCCAGAGCGCGTTACCTATTGCATTTGTTGCTATAGGAAAAATAACCGTATATATTGCAGCAAGTTGGTTGCATGCACTGCAACATTTATGCCCTTCATACCAATGTTATCAAGTAAAAACAGGATTTATTTTTACAAACGTAAAGGATACGTCCATCAGTGAAACCATGCTTCGACAAGCCTCCAACCCAAAACCCTTGAATTTCTTTGACTTTGCATCTGTTAGGTAGAGTAAGCAGTTTGTCAAAAATGCGGATTAGGGAAAATGTAAACTTCTTACTTTTTTCCATAACCGAGTTGATGATGTCTTGTAGCTCAAAAGCATCGATCTCCCCATCCTGGGTATTGGAAATTTTTCAAAACAATTTTTTAAACAACCCACTTACAAAAACATAAAATAGAATATTGGTGACTTACCTCTCCAGTAAGTTGCTCAAAGAGTTTTTTGAAGCGTTTGTCATTTTCTGTTGATTCATCCTAAAATGTAGGCAAATGCATGAATTTTTAACATTAACTCGACTGCAAAAAAAAACAAAAAAATGATAAATTAGAGTTATTAAACGAAATATAAGCTGTAGTTAAAGTGTTAAAATTCAAAGTAATTGTTATTTTTTAAATATTTTAAAAGCTCGTTTAAAATCATTAGGAAACACAATCCACTTAGCGAATTTTTATAGGATTAAAACATTGCTAACTAAACATTGGTTAATTGATGTGGTGAAAATGATTAGTGTACATATGAGCATGCAATACAATTGCCATGCAAATAAAAACAGTTTAACAAAAAAAGTTGTACTTTTTGCTTTGTGTCCTTCACACTGGGTCGGTCCTTTCTTCTCTGCAAGTCACGTAATATCACACAAATATTAATACACACATGGATAGCGAAAGCAAGCAGTGTAGAGCCTTAAGGCAACTAAGGTATGGTAAGTTAATCTATATCCATTACCTACAAGCCACACCAGATTGTTTACTTTTAAGCCATGAAGTCGGAAGAATTGGTATTAATGCCAATCAATCAGGTTTCAGTTGACAATTATGGGAAATTTTTGACTATTTTTAGCAACAACTAGTAATAAATAATTTCTTGAATTGTATTAAAACTACACATTAATACATATAATCAGCCTACACAAAAAAGTCGTTTACAGTATTGGTTGGTAAAGCTTGACATCAACATGCATTGATATGACTGGTAAAGTGACACATTTGATAGAGCAGCAAGCGAGTTGTTCAGCCAGTGGTTACTGATCTGCATACAGCATAAACACCTACAACAAGTTATTTCAACTTACGTCTTGAACTGGGTCTGGGATGACCTTGTCATTTCGTTTTGTTTCTTCATCCAGTTCACTAGTAACACAGATTTACTTAATTTGGCTAATCATTCAAACTTAATTTAACCCCAGCAAGTTGGCTTTTATTAAGAAGCATGGGTTCAACAAGCCTTTAAAAATTAAATACCTTAAAAGGGTTTCAGCAGGGGTTAAAAAATTCACCACTATTACAGATACATGGCAAAATAATCATTGTTTAATCTTAGTGTTTTAAGCTTTTTTTATTGTCCCAGTCATTTATTGCATTTTTTCACAGTAAAAAAGGTACCATAGTACTTACTTCTTTACCTTTTGGTACCTAGAAAATAAACCTAGAAAACCTATTACCATTCTCTAAAAGTTGTCAAAATTACTCACTCTGTCATTGCTCTCTTTTCAGTGTATACTCTCAGGACAAAATCAGCTTCTTCATTGGGTTGAAATGTCGAAGGAACGATAACATACTCGCCAGCCTCAAGTTTGAAGCGCTGTGAGTTTTCCCTGAGGTTAATGTAGTTTTTGGAGCGGGCTGTGGATTGGTTGTAGAGAAAGAAATCCTTCTTTAGGGTGCTGGATGCTTCAGCTCCTTGTTTTAACTTTAAATTGAAACACAAAAATTTACTTGATACATATTATTACTATGAAAACAACGTGTGGGTGGCGTTGATTGTGCTTTCAACCATTGCCATAGTTAGCAACGTACCTCAGACCCAATTACAGTACACTGTGATTTACACCTATGTATATGACCTGAGGAGAGGCTTTAACCTTTGCTAAATGTCATAAGAAAGTGTGTGACAACACTACAGATAGAATGTAGGCATTAATATAAATACAGTTAAGGTGTAATCAACAATGTTGCTATTAGGAAAATTTACATGTTACAAGTTTTACCTCACCTTATACAATGCGAACCCAATCGTCAGGAGTCCCTGTCCTTTCGCTTTTTGCTTTCTTCTGTTTTTCTGCATCAGTGAAACAATGAAACTGCATCCAACCTCATTATCGTCGGGATCATCGTCTTCCTCTTCCAACTTCAGGCGGAACTGAGGGTTGATCCAAAATGTGTCTGTAGAAATCAGGTTTAGTTTTTTTGTTACCTAGTTTTTTTGTCAAAAATAATCACTGTTGCTGATAAAGATTAATCCACTTTGTATGCCAAATTAAAAATACAATTTTGTATGTACATGACAGACAGGCAGTAGTTTATGAATCATCATTGCTAACATACCACCAAACATACTCCACTATATTGTAAACCCCTGTTATAAGAATATAAAACCTATGTTTTTTAAAAGTAATTGAAACCAAAACCCTCCACCAATCACAAAGTGGAATAAGTAGTTTTAATAAGACCTGTTATTTAGTTGTACTACTTTAATAACAATTTTACAGATTTAATTACCTGGAAAATTTCTGCATCCTCCAGCAGTGCAACCCCTAACCCAGCGTCCCTCATGTAATGAAGTGATCCATTGTGAACTCACGTCATCATCTTCAAGGGCATCAGGACCCAAGTTACAGATTTCCAGCTTTGTGAAATTTTTGCAGAAGTCTCTGTATGACATCCTGCACACATGTTATAATAACTCTTACTGTATTTACCCATATGTTTACAATGTGTAAAAAGTTCTAAATTTTATTGTTGTTCAAAGAAAGCACAATATTATGGTAATGTGTTGTCATTGGGGGGACGAAAGTAACAAAACAACTGAAAACATAGTTTGGCTTTTTTAATGAAGTAACCAACATGCATATTTAACAACTTTAAACAACATACCACCATCAAATTTGTTGAATAGTAGAGGATGTCATGTTAAGCACATCCTGAATGACCTACGACTTTCTATTCAAACTCGACCCAACCCATATCAACCTTTCCAGAAGTTATAGACCACTGACATTCACTAATAGCCTAAGCCTTAAAAAAACCTTTACCAGAATTCTCCATCTTCATCGAATTCAACAGCGAGTCTTTGTTTCTCATCTGGTACACTGTTCCACATTGATGAACTAAACAAACAAAAGTCTTCAGTTTGAAATAAATCATGTCAGATGCCCGAAAATGGACAGTGTATGGCGAATCTGCATGATTTATTTACACTTTAGTGCAAGCCTATATTTACCGTACACTTTGCCTTTTCCTGAGGTTAAAAGACTTTAACTGTACATTACCAGGATATTTACAAACTTTAAACAAGTTTACAGCATTACAACTTTGGGTGATTACATGTGTAAAGATCTGTAAGTTTTTACCCTAATTTTGGTTTGTTCCTATAAGTATAATGGCTGATTTTAGTTGGTTTGAATTTTTGTCTTGGTGTAAATTCAAATTAGAATTAATGGCCATGTATAGCAACCTGTCACTCCAAGGTCCGTTCCACTCCACTTGACCCCAAGGGTTCCTGACACGTACAAGTTTCACCCCAGTTTTTAACTGTACAAAAAATACTTGATATATGGGTAAGTACTGATAACTCTATGGTACCGGTAATTGGCCCTCGTAGAATTCAACTCTAAACTGACTCAAAAAATTACCCAAACATTTTCATTCACTTGATGCACCATTACCAAACAATGTTGTTCACTGCAACAATACAATGTAGATCATAAACACACGCAAGCTTATATACTGTCTTGGTATACAGGTTAGTGTAAAAATAAATTTAAATTTGTAAAATGTTAATGTAAACACATTCCTGAAAAAATTCTTTAACTAAGCCAATATTGTCAAATGGATCGTCTGGCAAACGCATGTTTACACAACCATATCCTTTTTGTACTCATATATTGAATTCCATTTTAAACACATGCTACCCTAACCAACATACATAAAAACATAGTTTTATTTTGTCCAAAGTTACATTGCTTTGATAATGCTAAACTTTGTCTACACTGTATTACAATTTGAAAATAACATAGAGGCTGGGTTTGGTCATTATGCCCAGGTACCAATTTAAAAAAAATAAAGAAGTTACCGTGTCAACTCCAGTGACGCTGTATGCATGGCCCATTAACAAGCCATTGGGCAATTTTGCTTCTCTTTGTGATGCATTTTTAGTCTTTAATATAAACAAACAGTAATGTTAAGAGTGAAACTCTGTATAATTTGTACTCTGTATAAAAACTCGTTTAGGTATATCTTTCAGACAAGAACAATGTTACCCTAAAAAGCAATGTCAATTNTTTATTTTGTCCAAAGTTACATTGCTTTGATATAGCTAAACTTTGTCTACACTGTATTACACTTTGAAAATAACATAGGGGCTCGGTTTGGTAATTATGCCCAGGTACCAATTTAAAAAAATAAAGAAGTTACCGTGTCAACTCCAGTGACGCTGTATGCATGGCCCATTAATAAGCCATTCGGCAATTTTGCTTCTCTTTGTGATGCATTTTTAGTCTTTGATATAAACAAACAGTAATGTTAAGAGTAAAACTCTGTATAATTTGTACTCTGTATAAAAACTCGTTCAGGTATATCTTTCAGACAATAACAATGTTACTCTAAAAAGCAATGTCAATTAAAGGTGTCAAGGCAATGCCACAAAAATTGGCCTAAATCCAATTGATTTTATCATAAATAAACAAACATTACTCAAATCCTAATGAAAATTGACTTTATGAGCAAGGGAGTATGCACTAAATGAACCAGTTGTCTTTTATTCCTTGGGGAACTTAATTGAATACCACATTTAGACCTCCATGCCAAGTTAGTTTGAGGTCCTTACTATAGCACTGTAAACTATGCTACAATATCAGATATCAAATCCTCCATAAACAATTCCAGTGCCCATCTAGTATGTTATTGTCAAAAATGAGGGATGGGTCTAATATTTGATACAAAGCAAATGAAAAACCACAAACTGGACTTCGATAAAAAAGCATAATGTTTGAGAATTATTAAACTGCCTGGGGGCATTAGAGAGTGCTCCTTTCAATCTTAACCATGTTTGTGCACACCATGGTGACCTACTAAATTATTTTCTGTCATTTTAGATCAAATGTAAAAGGCTACACATGTGCTTACTTCTACTGCACAGCCCATTAATGCTCCCTTCTTAAGTGATTTCACCATGACATTGAAAAGGTTGTTAGGTGCTTCATTGAGCAAAAATGTTTCTGTCACTCCACCAGTAAAATCTTCCATTGCTTCTGTTGTGCTACCTCCTTTAAGAGCCTCATAGGAGCCATTCAGCCTGCAGGAATTATGCAAGGTCTGGTAAGGTACACAACATTTTTTTTGACTTATAACTTACTTGGCATAGGCCTTTTCAAGCAGAGCACTCCAAAACTCATTCTTGTCAGCTGAGTGGAGGTAAATCAATCTCCCATTGTATGTTGGCAGAAGATCATCTATTATCACATCCATCCATTCACCATACTGAACAAATATAAAAAATAATACTAAATTAAAATCTGGACTAATTAGTAACACTTTAAACACTATCCGGTTTCAAAATGTCACTGGCTTGGGTCAAACCAAATGTGTCAAAAGCAATTTAAAACACAAAATGTAAGATTACCATATGTTTTGTTGCAAATGATTAACAATTCAACTTCACATTACTTAGTGGTACTTTTTATGGAATTTATTCTGATAAAGTTAGGTTTTGGTTCTAGGCAGTGCAGATAGATAAGCAATAAGTAAACTTACCTGCCAAAATTGAAAATGAAACACCCCAGAGTATTTTCCTTTTTCAAAGCTCTGCTCTGGTGGAATAATTCGATAAAGCAAATCCTTATTGAGAGAGAGGGATGCAATTGCAGCTAGCAACCAACAATCACCTGACAGATAGTAGGACAGAAATACAGTAAAAAATGGCTATTAACAACTAAATAACATTCATGGGTACCTAATTCACCCTGCATAATATCGAATCTGCTTGCTCCACCAACAAAAAGTTGGGGACGGTCACATATCTCCTGAAATATAAAGTTAGAACATAGAAATATATGCAAACAAACAATAGCAAAAAAGTTTATACATGAGGTCTTTTCCATTGAAAGTTCATCCGTGGTCTTTGACTAAAGAAAAGAGCATGATCATCAGCAGGAAACTCAGGATCCTCAAACTTTATTCCCCTTTTAAGGCATTCTTCATGTATTTCCTCAAAAGATTTATTATCAACATCAACTTCAGCTCCTCTTTTCTTGATGGGGCACTGATATCTAAAAACAAGGTATTGTAACCTAAAATAAGGTCCGGTAGCCAGCACTGTTGTCTAAAAGGACAATGTCTTTCTACAGAATAGAAACTAAAAAAAGTTGAAAAACAGATAAAATGCTGTCAGTAAGAGTGAAAAATGTTTTGACATAAAATGTTTTGCTGCCAACTAGCATTAGTCAAATTTGCTGGTGATGATGACCAAGAAACTTCTACAAATAGTCTAGAGAAAAAGTAAAATTAGAAATTACAATTTGTTTTGAATTTGCAGCCCTACTCAAAGCTGTGTAGTTAAACAAAAAAGGAAACATTTTTTTGTCCGGTCAAATTTTGTATGGTTCGTTTCAACAAATTGACAAATTGTTTGAATTAATTTTTAATCTACCAACAATTCCAAATTTAATCACCAATGTATCTTACCTTTTCAACTGCGGACCAGCCTTGTTTTTATCTACTGAAACCCCATTTGTCCTACGTGCATCGCCACCCCCACCAGTGCTGTAGTTACTTGAGAATTTACCAAAACCTCTATAGTTATTGTCATTCGTTGGGTAACCAGGGGAGGCAGGTACAGTTCTTCTAATTGTTTTCTTATAATAGTAAGGCATTGTTTTTCTATACAAGGTCTGCAAGCATACTTGAAAATTAAAAATTTATGTAAAACAATGTTGTCAACCTACTCCATTTTTTGTTGGTATGTTTGCTTTATCAGTTTGTCTTTTCTAAAACTATACATTATGATTTTTACTTTCAAATAATTTTTAAAAAAATCTATGTACATAAACTAGCTAATTTCATTATTTACCTTGCTTTTATTAATCTGATCTATGACTTGACTTAAACCTGTCACAGTATTTCAAATGTTAACCAACCTTGTTATATTGTCTGTATGGAGAAGCACGCCTTTTTTTGCTATGTGTACTGATGACCTTCGCTTTCTATCATGAAGGTGCTGACTCCACTCAACTTTTTGGTTAGACATTGTTGTCAAATAACTACATACAAAACATTTCTGCCCATTAAATAAATGACTGTCTCAGTCACATCTACGTCAATATCATTTATGCGCAAAGGGCAATTTTCTACGCCCTGAAGAAAATTAGTTAGTGTTGCGGTCATTCCCTAATTTTACTATCACAGCTAAACTTGTTATTCATATCCATATGTACAAACTTAGTGCTGTTTTCAACACTCACACTGTTGCTTTTACTGTACTGCGAAACTGGTATTTGTGTACAACTACTTCATATTTTTGCATACATGCCTTGTAAGTCGAGCCGACTAAAACACTACAGTCGACGCTCCTGCTTGATCTTTTTGGTCTTCAGATATTTGCTTTTATGAACGGGGAAAATTACAACTCGGCATCGCAAAGCTCAACACTGACATGTAGCGGTGGCACAAAAACAATGCTGTCGTTCAAATCGGTCATCAAATTACTGCGGGACGGACAAAACTATCGTTACAAATCCGCTGGGTCTGTATGAAAAGGGCATTGCAAATCGCTCGTTTCGCCTCTGTAGTACAACCCAATTTTCTGTACTGTAACCTCTGCGTCAGGACATGTCTGCACACGCATACGCTGATCAAAAGATCAAATGCACCTTCAACGAGAGTATGGTGTAGCCCTGGTGCGGTGTCCGTCCGAGCGGATTAACTTGATCAAACTGTCAAAACCGCTGGACGTTTTAACATTTTAAGTTACTTCTTTCGGCACACTAGTATAATTAAATTATTATCTTTCGCTTGTCCACCCAAACAAAATAAATTTATTTTAAGAGTACGACAAAACCCCGTGTATTCCGGTATACGGGCAGTCAGTCCTTATCCAAGCGTCATCGACACCGGAGCAAGTGAAAAACCTCAAGACGACACAAAAATCAGCGAGCGATGTGCATGTGTTCTTGTCATTGGTTTTATCGTTTCGATTCTTATTAGTCTACTATCGGTGATCCTTGTGGTACTACTTCTTCTATATGCGTTGACGGCCCGACATTCTTTTTTATTTATGACGGAATCTGATTGTGGAGTTAGGTTTGCCAAGTGTAAAAGTAAAACCGTTTTCAATGAAATATATGCCGTATTTGCGTCTCCCACCTTGCTTTTCCGACAATCTGCCTTCACTGGTCGATGTTTCATTGCCCCTTCTGAAGATGGAAGACGGTAGCTGCCACAATGCTTTGTTGCTTATGTAATTATCGTTTTTATCTTTTGTAGCATTTTCAGACTCCGCCTGCTTAACAAAAACGTTTTACCCTTGCACATCTTTCTGGTCATACGATTGTTGCGTTGGTGCTATGTTGTGTAAATTGTATCTATTAAAGCTATAGATTATGCACGGTAAATGTGTAATTTATAGTTCCTAAATACACGCTTAAATCCTGAACACAAATCTAAATATAACGAACAGACTACAAAAACATTTTTTCACGATTTTATCGTCGCGGTGTGCACAAGGCAGATGTCTGCTCAACCGTAACACTTGTTATTCCCCCCTGGGCACTTTACGTTATGTTGTGAAAGGTGGCAGCTTGCTTTGCGTTGATTTAAGTTTTTGCTGTTACCAAAATCTTCCAGTTTTTACCTCAATATACTTTAAAGCAAGTAAATTCTGGGGGTTAGAATTAGAAATAAGCAGAAAACTACGAGCAGAGTGTTGTTTTGTTACAGAATTGAAACAAAGATTAAATTTTATCAAACAAAAAAACGTTACGGCCTAACTTTATGTTGCAGTGTGAGCAATACTAATTGTAGGCCTTGAAATGAGCAATGTACAAGGAGACAGAACGCAGCGACAATCGTTTGGAAGAAACACGAACTCACCGTTGCCTGCTGTACCGTTACCAGTCAAGCAAACAACACCTTCTCGAAGAACAGTGTCAAACAGATTGTTACCTCACAATGAAAATCAACAGAGCGCATCATGCGGTGACCTGCTTGAAAATTACGGAACGGAGATCGCCAATAATGGGATATCAGTGGCAAGTGCACCAAGGGCAAACTCAATGCACTTTGACGAAACAAGTTTGATGTCGCAACCCCTCCTTCCGTTAAATATCAACGAAGGTGATTTCGCGTAACCATTGCGTCGGCGTAATATTTGTCTAGATTCCAGCATATGTTGTAGACACAATCTATGTACTCATGGTACAACGAGTTTGACAGAACTCTGCTAAGAAACGATGCGGCCTTCTGTCAAATTGCTTCGTGTATGTGAATAATATAGGTTTTAAATTAATCCACTCATGAAGTTTTTTTAGTTGCAGCATTGACCCAAAGCGGCCAGAATAAAAATGTGACACATTGTGTTCCAACTGCCCAGTTACATGACTACGAAGAATTACCAGACAGATACAAAACTGTAAGTTTCGAAATGAAAACGCTTAGATCAATAATTGACCACATTTGCCCTATTTGACAACAGCACGTAGACTAAAACACAAATAAAAAAAACCAACGCTTCTGACAGCATCTTTTGATAACAACTCTTTCGCGCCACATGAAAAGGGATTAGGCTGCATGTGGTGCCTTTTCAATCTGTCTTTTTTCCCTTTACCGATTGCATGAGCGACATGCACAGCTTCTGGTTAGGACATGCATCGCGATAAGCAGGGGTATTGTAGATATCTTAGACAGAGAATTTAATAGCACTCTGAAAGTGCGCTAATAACAGACTTGGCTGATAAGAAGTTATAATTTTCTCTTTGGTTTATGCAAATTGTGTTGCAGATTGAAAGAAAAAATCTACTTGACGACAGATTAAACAGTCCAAACATGTCTGTGTCAGGGAATCAAGTCAATTGTTTACAAAACCAGCAGAACTCGACAAACGGACAAAATGATTTACCGAGGTACGAGGTTAAGCTGTTACAATTTGTAAACAGAGAAGATTTTATGTCACAACCCAGGGCGCCATGGAATGCTCGTGTAGCGTTTAAAAGTGATAAAAACAGACGTTTGTAATATGCTGTAGACACAACTATCAACACCTTGGTGCTTTTGGGCAAATCAAGTGCAAATACGTCATTACGACGTCTATTTAAAACGTATTTTTCAACTTTAATAACACCTATCAAAACCGCTGGATGTTTTAACGTTTTATGTTACTTCTTCCGGCACACAAGGATAATTAAAATTATTATCTTTCGCTTGTCCACCCAAACAAAATAATTTTATTTTAAGAGNCCAGCAGAACTCGACAAACGGACAAAATGATTTACCGAGGTACGAGGTTAAGCTGTTACAATTTGTAAACTGAGAAGATTTTATGTCACAACCCAGGGCGCCATGGATTGCTTGTGTAGCGTTAAAAAGTGATAAAAACAGACGTTTGTAATATGCTGTAGGCACAACTATCGAAACCTTCGTGCTTTTGGGCAAATCAAGTGCAAAAACGTTTTAAGTTACTTCTTCCGGCACACTAGTATAATTAAATTATTATCTTTCGCTTGCCCACCCAAACAAAATAATTTTATTTTAAGAGTACGACAAAACCCCATGTATTCCGGTATACGGGCAGTTAGTCCTTATCCAAGCGTCGTCGACACCGGAGCCAGTGAAAAACATCAAGACGTCACAAAAATCAGCGAGCGATGTGCATGTGTTCTTGTCATTGGTTTTATCGTTTCGATTCTTATTAGTCTACTATCGGTGGTCCTTGTGGTACTACTTCTTCTAGGAATACTCTCTCCGGTTACTACGTCAGGTAAATTATACATATATTAGTTCGTTTTTTTTCCAAAGTCCAAGTATAAGGTTTGGTTTGGGTTGCTTTTTAACCGCTTAAGCTTGTTTTGGGACATTGGCCTGCATAAATGTGACAACTCTTACATTATAAACCGAACCGTGTTTTTGGTAACGTTCCAATTATAGTTTTCGATTATGGATTTTATGTTTTTAAACCTAGTTCTTTCCACCACAATTTTTATGTTGGTTTAAATATGTAGTGTGTGTCAATCAAACCATTATCCTAATATTTCGTGGTACTGGATGTTAATCACTTCAAAGTAATAAAGCGCGGTATGTTACCAGGCGAAGTTGGACTGCAGAATGAGGTCGACGCCCTGAAGTTGGAATTAAAGCGGCTACAAACGCAAGTAACATCAAACCAACGGATAACTGATCAGCTTTCAGTGCGCAGTCAAAAGGTATTACCCCGATCAGTGAATGTTTAATCCCATGTTTAAGTCTCCGTCGAATGCCTTCCCTCACTTAATCATCAGCATGAAGTTTTAGTCAGCATGGAATTTTGTTCTCAAGATATATTGACAAAAACCAGTGGTCATCATTTCAAGGTTTTTGTTTTTAACTGCTCACTCAAAATCACTTCGTATTAACTTTTCCGCAATGGTTTGAGTGTGCCCCAATCACGCTTTTGTTACCTGTGATTTCACAAAGCAACATTGCGGCGTGATGCCACAAACGGCACAATCTCCGCCAGACATGAAACGTCACATTCAGTACATATCAATGATCACGCGATATAGCACCGACTAAGAGAGAATGAAGACGGCCCCTATAGGATCGCGAACCTCATTTTAAGATGTACTGATATAAAACCACCTCTGGTGCCTTCAAAAACCATCCTAATGCCACTAAGCGTCAACGTCAACTCAGTGCTTATCAATCTTGGTGCCTGCACATCATGCCCACATATTCACAATAAACTTGAGGCATTAACTAAAGGTCCATGTTAAAAATAAGGGAGGTCGGGCTGAAATTATATAGGGAAGCAACCATGGTGTGTTGGAAAAGACATACGAACAAATAATAATATCTATCTTTTATTTAACTTCTGTATGATGTCTAAGGAGTTGTATAGACCAGTGATAGCCAGAAATGAAAAAAATTGAACGTTGTTTAGGCCTCTGAGGTTTTGCAAAGCGTCAAGACCAAGATCCAAAATCAATCGTCGATTCCACAAGAAATTCAAAATTACATCACTTCGTTAAACTCATCCCAAGTCAACAACGTATTTGGCAGCTTGACAAGTTAGTATTATATCAGAAATGTAACTTACCCATTAAATGTTACTTTTCACTTTTATATTCAGGTTTCTTCTCATCGAAATGCAGATACCACACTTTTGCCATTGGGGGGTCGTCCGCACAGCAAACCATTGAAAGTGGAGAATATATTGTTGAAAAGGTGAATTTGTGCAATAATGACTCTATTTATTTGCCCCCCCCCCCCAATATGTTTGATTTATTTGTTTCAAAAGAAGAGACAGCGTTAGAAAAGTGTAGCACAAAACGGTTTCAGTACTTTTTAAAATACTTTTGTTAAAGGATCGACGGCATTTTAGGGTGGTCTTATTGAAAACACAATACTTGTCTAAAAACTCATACAAAATCGGTATTGTGAAGTAACTTTCCGCCAATGAATGTGACGTCGTTTACCCAAAAATTCGTAACAAGTTCCCACTCTAAATTTTAATGGATTTGTGGCACTAAAAGACGCCAAGTAATCTAGTCGCTGGCGAACCTCAACAACTTTAAACTAAGTTTTCTTGCAGGGCTACGTTGTAACTGGTGCTACGTGTTCCGCTTCATCAGGATACACAGGATCATTGAACAGTGGACCGACTGGGACCGTTGACACAAATTTGCAAAGAAGCTATAGCTGTATCTGTGTTCGAAACACAATTGCAGAAGAAACAACGCGCAAAGAATGTCGAATACATTATTGGCAGTGCCCGAGTGATGTAAATTAGACCATGAACAAGTCACCACGGCAAAACAAACTGACAGTATGCAAGGTTGATAATTTTTTATCTTACTTTTTAAAGACGTCAGAAACGATTTTGGTGCAATTTTTTCACAAGTTAATGTGCGGTTTTTCTTTCAAACGCTCGATTGTGTTTCATGTATTTTGGTTGCAAGAATTTATTGTGCTTGTCGGTGATGAATCTAACTGTTTTCTGCAATAAAATCATTTCCGCAAGTTGGTTTTTAATTTACTGCAAGCCGGATAAACATCATCCACCAATGTAAAAAACTAAAAATCCAACTTAAGTGGAAAAAGTGGGTTGTTGTAAAACGCTAGTTGACGGGATCGCATAGGCGATTTTAAACATTAGTCGAAACTCTTCTGCAAAACAATTGGCTAAATACTGCAGTCCCGAAGAACAAATTGACGTTTTGAATCAATCAAATTGACGAAACTGTCATAAGCATCACTCATATGTTGGCAATCGGTTTCGAACACAGAAGCTTTGTTGTTTAGCAAAAACGCTCGGTAGTTCAAATTTTAAATGTTGTTAGCTATACTGCATATATGGAGGTCTAAGTAAAACTACTATGTAGTGTCTGTCAGTATTTTCTCTCAGAACTTTATACACTTGATATGTGTGACAATATCCAACCACAGAGATCTTATTGTTAAGTATACTATGATCCAACCACTGATCTCTATTAACACTGGATAGTGCAACAGGCCGTCACGGATGAAGCATTTTGATGCGTAATGGCGTCGGTCAAAGAGTGCCCCAGATTTCCATTGACCATTGTCATTTCGGCGAAATCAAATTTACAGAAAAGGGTAAATTTTCTACGCATGACTGCATGCTGTTTCAAAAACATTTTTCGTTACCAGCGGTCCATTAACGTATCAACCAATTTCAAAAGAAGTACATTCCGAATACGATTGACGTAACTATGGGCTTTGTGAGTCATTTTGACAATAATTCAAATGAAAGGACATTTTCCACAAAAATTACACACCAAACTAGGCGCAGTTGTCACAATGGGCGTTATGGAGCATCATGAATGCATAGAAATTAGCGACTTTTCCGAATCAAATAAAAATACATTTCCGCGCCTAATAGTTTTCTATAAATTGACAAGTAGTTTAACCTTCTGGTAATGCGTTTCTGGTTTCAATCCGTATTTGCCAACGA
>QXVZ01019844.1:0-10193 GCA_008931825.1 Phallusia fumigata | reverse complement strand
GTCCAAGACCGTGCCAGGAATAGTTGCAGTTACTACATTTGCCCCCGTTATCCCGCTGTTGTTTCCTGGGGCAAACGAAACACTCGAGTACTTGTTTTGTGGGGTCTTCGTTGTTTGGCTGACCTGACAGGTTATTACACGTAGGTCAGTTAAAGTTTAAACGCATTTGAGGTTTTCACAAGAAGTTGTCTCTTGACTTGTACCTGTATTGTTGTCCGATTTGTTGAAAGGGTCAGCACTGTACTGTTTGGTGGTAAAGTTACTCGGTTAGTAAACGTTTCCAAGCTCTTGGTAAGTGAAGCCTTTTGATTTGCGGTGCTCCTAATTTGAATGAAAATCATAAATTATATTCTTTACCACGTAAAGTTGAAATATTTTTACGCACATGCTGGTAGTGGTGTTTTGTAGGGAAGCAGAAACCTGGTTGGTGGTCAGCAGAACGTCGTACATCGAATTAACAGTGATCTAAAGGCAACATTCACATGTTGGCGTTAAATTATAATAACTAGGTGTTGCCAATATGTAGTTTCCATTGCTATGTTGCAGCTTGTTTGATGAGTGAGCTGAAATTGTCTCTTTAAAGATTTCTACGAACCTGCACTTTCTTTGGATCAGTGGTACTGAGCTCTTTCAGAAGTGCTGTGGCGTTTGCGACATCTGTCGCACTTAGATTCGCCGGGCTACTTGTCAGCAGTTTTAGCGATGCAACTGTGGTACTTACATCTGCTGTTGTAACTTGAGATACGTTGATCTACAAACACACCGTGTGGTGATTTTAGAAAAACAGCATGTATCATGACTTTTTAGCTAAATTTCAGTTTAGATTGGAATTTTTTGCATAGAACACATTTGTTAAGAATTTGTGCCAATCAAAGCAAACGGAGAGAGCACAAGGCGCTTGTTTAATTAAAATGCATAAATAGAATATGTTGGTAAATGGTCGTACACCGTGGAAGCGGTCGTTTAGTTGGTACACCGAATAACACACGCAATCCACCCTGCCACTGGCCAAGTTTAATTGTACAATAACATGATAAACGTTTGTGGAACAGGGATACGTTTTGGTTTGCCGACATATTTACTTACCGCGGCTGATAAGCTTCCTAATGTTGTTCCGCAGCTGACCACGATTGGTACGCCGAAGTACGCAGAGTTCAAATCAGTCGTGTTTTGTAAACAGGGTGCTGATGCCTCAGGATCTCCTGTTAAGTAGGTTTCGAATACATGTTGTTGCTCACGCTTTCAAACTGCGTATAATTTGCTTTTGACGCACATATACGAAGCCTTAGACCCGTGCAAAACTTAATAACCTTTTTATGATGCTTACCGGTTGAAGAACATGTCTGTAGAGAATTCGCGGTTTGTCCCACCTCCACTTTTGCGAAATTGAAGGTTCTGTTCGATGCGGAAATAACACTAGCCTTGCAGGACGCTGTAGATAAACATGCACACTTATTGTCGAATCTGTGCAACTAAAAACACCAAAACTTTATTGGGCAGGATCCTGTTTCTGTTGCATCGTCACTGCTTTTTCGCTTATCTCAAGGGTATGTTTCCCCACGAAGATTAAGCAAAAACTGTTTACCTTTTGCCTGAGTCACCGTCCTGGTCACAGTCGGTTTGGTTGTTTTTGAAGCTTTTGCCGGTAAGGGGTTAGTCTTTGCCAAAGGTGTTGTTACGAGAGGGGTCGTCGTCGCTAGGGATACTGTTGTTGCTAAGGGGGTGGTTGTTGCAATGGGCGTTGTCGTTGCCAGGGGTGTTGTTGTTGCTAAGGGTTTGGTTGTTGCAAGGGGTGTCGTCGTTGCCAGGGGTGTTGTTGTAGCTATGGGTGTGGTTGTTGCCAGGGGTGTCGTCGTTGCCAGGGGTGTGGTCGTCACCAGGGGTGTCGTCGTTGCCAAAGGGGTAGTTGTTGCAGGTGGGTTATCTATTATTGCGGCTTATAAATGGTTTTCTTAATACAAAAAAGCCTTATACATTTCACTTACAGAGGCGAGCAGTGTATTGAAGCGACACTTGGCTGGGAAAAGTCGCTTTTTTGTCCGTCCTCGTTATTATGGCCTTGAAACCCCACCCTTGAATCAAGGTGGTGGTTGCTGTAAATGTGTATCCAACTGCTGTTGCCGTCAGTGCGATCGAAAGAGGCGGTGGGTTTTGACACACGTCAAACGGGATTGTTGCGTTCACTTGGGGTTTTGTTCGGTTGCCATACAATACGGTGTACATCCCGCTTAGAGTGGCTAAAAAACATTACACAATTATTAATTGATGGTGTTTGTTGCAGGGTGAAGTAGAAAAAGCAAATGCAAACATTTTAACCGGTTTGGCCTTTTTAAATACGTCTATTCGTATTTCTCACAACGCTTTTTCATTTTGCTCTGCCTTGAATTTAGCCATAAGCCTTTTAATAGTAGGTCACTGTGCTTAAAAGTAGGTAGGAAGTCCATTTAAACGACGCGCTACATGTCGATTAAGGGTGGAAGTTTTTAATGTCAATTAGTATCTGTACGTATCTGCTTTGTTCAAAAACCGCACGAGACATTTACCATCAGGATGTTGTATGTGTTTATGTTCAGCCTATACGACTCCTGATTTGAACAGAGTCAAGTTGGTACGGAATCCCGACAGTACAGGATAAACTAAAAAGTAAAATCGTCCCGAATTTTTTCCGAAGATTAGGTGGATCGGTTTCGGAACACGTTCAGTTCGAAGTTTACTATGTTTTGATTTTTAGATTTTTGATGACCCGCTCGTCATGGGCGCAACTAGGGGGTTTGTCGGTATTTTGTCGCCAGGTCACTTACCAACTGCGTCTGTGTTTATAATGCGCCTGATTACGATTGCTCTTGTACAACGCCGACGCGTATTTGCTCATAATAAAGGATCAACTTAATATAATACGGAAAAGTGCCGGCACAGCAACGAAAACGCCTATTACGATAGTAGCAATGGAGATTTGAATTTTATTCAGCGAAACATCTGCTGTTATCATTTTACACCAAGCCTTACACAATTAATAGTTTGGAAATGACAGATTCCACAAAGGCCAGGAAAGGGTATGGTGAAAATACGTTTCGACTTATGCGGCAGTGGGATTTTAATATAGGTTTCTACACGATTGCATATTAAAGTTTTCATCAGCGAGATTAAAAGCTGTAAACGGCAATGATTGTGATACCGGGCCAAGCGTGCTCGAAAGGTTTATCAGTTACGTGTTTTTTTACATTGATGATTTGTTGCTTACTTCTTTAACTTCCGCTAGTTGCGCCGCTGCCGCTGAAAATGAAAAACTCACTTGGTCTCTTTCGCTCGCAAAGGCTGGTCTTCAAATGCGTACAAACCCTCGAGACCCAGAACACAGCTGCTCCAACTGCCACACAATCAGGTTTTGCCCCGTTGACATTCGTTGGGGTGCCACCCAAAAAGTTTCTTTCACTGGCCAGTAGCGGCGTTCCGTCAATCCAGGTATAGTTTTTAGCCGCCCCGGTTTTGTCCTCTAGGCCGATCCAAGTGGGCCCTGTTTTACATCAAGTTCAAAGTGGTTTTGTAACCCCAATCAAAATCACCAAAGTAATTCCAAATTCTTTTGGGGATAAGTTACGTCTAAACAAGTTACACACTTGGTGATTCAATTTTCGATTTTATTTGTGCATATTTTGGTGATGATCTATAGGCTTTTATGTCCTAAAATGGCCGTAGCAGTTACTCGGCTAATGGCCCAAAAGTTAATGGCCCCAAATGTATTTATCATGCATTTACACAACTTTCACCCGCTTTGACGAGCTGAGACGACAAGTAACTTTAGGCTGAAACACCAAACGTGGCAAATTTTGTAAATACTTTACCTTAATATGACTGTTTAATGTACAACTACGACTTCAGTTTTCGAAGTATCAAAAGAATGTTAGCATATTTGCCAACGGTAGCGAAATGAGGGTATACCGTAATAAATACGCTAGGTTTGCATAGTTTTGTCACTCATCATATAATTACTAAAATACCTGGAACAATTTTGGCCCCTTTAAGAAAAGCAGTTGTAGCAGATGACTTTATCATTGCCAAAGTTCCGTTCAATGACTTGCATTTGAGGGCGCCGTCAGTGAAATTCAATTTTGTCGTATCAACCCCGTACTCGATTGTTCCGTTCGAATACCAGGTCATGCCTAAACAATTAGGTAATTACAGATACCCTCGGCTATTTTTAATATTTTAACATGCTTTCTTTAGAAAAACATTTACACAATCGTAATTTATGTTCCTACCCAAGCTGGTGTTTTGGCTCTTTAGCACAAGACAGACAAATAGCCAAAAATGTGCACGCATCGTTAGTTCCAATGTTGAAACTAGACACTTAAAATTAACCAGATTACGTTGTTGCAAAAGTGTTTTTTCGATAGCTGCAAAAACAAACACGGTATGGTAAACTACTGAAATATATATTTTGCAGATACACTTTTTATAAGTGGCGGACTTTCCACTAATTAAACGATTTTCTATATTCTGCGTTTATTTGATACAACACTATCTTCCTATTTGCTTAAACCATTGCTACAAACGTTTTTGCCTTTAACTGTTTTTCCAGTGACCGTATGTTAAGTATCCCAATGTTCTTTTCCTCTAAACTACCGTTTCCCGACGAGGTCTACAATACTTCCCCTGTTGTAGCTTATTGACTTTCGCAAAGTCCTGCCAACGGCTGCGCGGAGCTCGCTTCTTCTTCCTGTCAGTGGCATAGCGGACGAGGATGTTTGTGTTACGTTGGTCGTTTGTCGCATGAAAAACTTAAAGCACCGAAGACCTAGGTCTGTTTTGCATGTAGCTGTATTTTGCTTAAATTTACTGGAAACAAATACGATAATGGGTCGTGCTCTAACAAATCCTGTAACCTTTTCTTTGCATAAACCTATAAAACCAATGGGTAGTCTTCAAACAGGATGTTGTTAATGTTGTACTAAACCGGCAAACTTTGTCGTAGCTAGCTGCCAATAGTGTCGCTTTACAGGCGTTTAGTGCGAACCCACCATGATGGCACAATTCAATAAAATCGTGGTCGTAAATTAAAGTCGCACAACAGATTGTTTTCTGTTCTACACTTGTTGAAAGAAGTCATGAACTGTCAAAAAAGCTGTCTTGTCTTCATAAAGGTTCGCCTCTTAGCAGGTGTTTGAATGAAAGCCAATCACATCCAAGTCATGCTTCAGTTTAAGGTTTAAATGTGAAAGCAACAATTATCCCCCAAACACACATTAGCGGTGCTTAAGTTTTGTGACATTTTGAGTTACCTTTGTGATTCTCTAGCGCTCTCTACCGATAGATTTCCCGGGACTTAAGCGCGTTTCCGTTTTGTTACCGGGAACCGCGGTAGCAACTGTGCCTTTATCCATTTACTTGTTTAGCTTTAATTGTCAAAAGTGGTTGGCAGCATCCCTAGCTGCCCAAATGCACTTAGGACATATTGGAATTTTGACAGTCGTTAGCTTCACATAACTTTTCTTCACTAAAAGCATGAATGAGAACAATAATTATGTGCGTTAGACGGAACATAAGGTGCATATTAAGCTATGGAACTTTTTTCTAGTGATTGTGTTTGGTTAGCCAAAACGTACCTGTTGATTGAACTGTTTATAAACTGAGTGACTTTTAAAATGTTTCATCTATTGTATCGCATGACATTTTGACCGTCATTGTTTAAAAAGTGTGCGTCACGCCATTATATCATCACTTTTACACTTTTGTTTAAAAAGACATATAAATACGCGCGCTGCTGATGCAACCATGTGCTAAGTATACAATGCGGGTTGAGCGTATATTCCGATACAAAACTGATTCCACTGATGTTTTGGATGTGTAAACCTCCATCACAGTAATGTCGCACCTATGGCCTAGACCTCCCACAGTCCCTAAGTTTGAAAAGTGTGTTTCTAAGACCATCTTTGCAACGATTTTGCCCGTCACGGATTAACTACAGCAATATTTGGAAATTATTTTTACGGTTTGCTACCTTCCTCATTTTTTTTCTTATTGCCGCCTTGCGGACTTCATTGAGCGCATGGTTTAGTTTGTCTTGGTAGTCATTTTATTTAATTGTGCGTACACATGTTTGTCAATATGTTTTCTATCGTACAAACCTAGCTTTTCTATCGTCTCGCAAGAGCCTCGTGCATGGTTTACACTCATGAAACACCATACAAACATGAAATACCATACAAAGTCTTTTTTATTTTATTTACAAATCAAACATCAAAGGCCCGAATGTAAATTAAAAGTTTTTTGTTGATTTGTGGTTTTTACCATTCTGGTTACATTGCGAAAATACATAAACTTAAAATTTGATAAAAATCACAACAACATGTGTTTGTGACTACTACAAGCACATACAGTGCTAAAGATTAATTCCCTAAGGTTATTACCACTGTCCACAGTTTTTACAAAAATAACAAGCGGTATTATGTACATGAGCTGCTGTCGTGTATTGCTTTACATATAAAAGCTTGTACTACGCCTTTCCTTCCGAACTGGTATGTGAAACATGATCAAGTTGTATATCTTCCGGTTCGGGTTGGGTGCAAAACAGACATGAAGTAAAAGACCTCCACCAAATTAGNTTTGTTACCGGGAACCGCGGTAGCAACTGTGCCTTTATCCATTTACTTGTTTAGCTTTAATTGTCAAAAGTGGTTGGCAGCATCCCTAGCTGCCCAAATGCACTTAGGACATATTGGAATTTTGACAGTCGTTAGCTTCACATAACTTTTCTTCACTAAAAGCATGAATGAGAACAATAATTATGTGCGTTAGACGGAACATAAGGTGCATATTAAGCTATGGAACTTTTTTCTAGTGATTGTGTTTGGTTAGCCAAAACGTACCTGTTGATTGAACTGTTTATAAACTGAGTGACTTTTAAAATGTTTCATCTATTGTATTGCATGACATTTTGACCGCCATTGTTTAAAAAGTGTGCGTCACGCCATTATATCATCACTTTTACACTTTTCTTTAAAAAGACATAAATACGCGCGCTGCTGATGCAACCGTATGCTAAGTATACAATGCGGGTTGAGCGTATATTCCGATACAGAACTGATTCCACTGATGTTTTTTGATGTAAACCTCCATCACAGTAATGTCGCACCTATGCCCTAGACCTCCCACAGTCCCTAAGTTTGAAAAGTGTGTTTCTAGGACCATCTTTGCAACGAATTTGTCCGTTTAACTACAGCAATATTTAGAAATTATTTTTACGGTTTGCTACCTTCCTCATTTCTTTTCTAATTGCCGCTTTGCGGACTTTATTGAGCGCCTGGTTTAGTTTCTCTTGGTAGTTATTTTTTTTTAATTCTACGTACACATGTTTGTTAATATGTTTTCTATCGTACAAACCTAGCTTTTTCTATCGTCTCACAAGAGCCTCGTGCATGGTTTATACTAATGAAATACCGTACAAACATGAAATACCATACAAAGTCTTTTTTTTATTTACAAATCAAATCAAACATCAAAGGCCCGAATGTAAATTAAAAGTTTTTTGTTGATTTGTGATTTTTACCATTCTGGTTACATTACGAAAATACATAAACTTAAAATTCGATAAAAACACAACAACATGTGTTTGTTACTATAAAAGCACATACGACAGTGCAAAAGATGAATTCCCTAAGGTTATTACCACTGTCCACAGTTTTTACACAAATAACAAGCGGTATTATGTACATGAGCTGCTGTCGTGTATTACTTTACATATAAAAGCTTGTACTACGCCTTTCCTTCTGAACTGGTATGTGAAACATGATCAAGTTGTATATCTTCCGGTTCGGGCTGGGTGCAAAACATACATGAAGTAAAAGACCTCCACCAAATTAGCCTGGTCGCCTTTGGAATTATGCAATAGCTCAAAAATATCATCAGGCCCTGCATAAAGGACGTTTTTAAAGCTGGAATTGTTAGAGATTTATTAAACTGTTTTGTGATTAAACTGTTAACGAGAACTGCACCACCAGCCTTAAAACTGCTTCCATAAAAGGGAAAGTCGTAATTACTTTTGCATTTCAACGCTTTAGTAGTTTAAACGTGACACAAACTTACCAGCACCACATTTGTTATCACAAAGATCCAAGCAAAAGCAAGTAGCTTCGGAACAGTATCGGCGTTAAGCATCAGGAAACAGAAAAGCCCGGTAGTACCAATTTGGTTTATTATTCCAATGGCAACCACAAAGTCCTTCAGGACAACTTGTTGGTTTTTAGTTTCCATGCGGTCATCGTCATCATCGAATGCCTGAATTAAAAGCTAGATTTTGAATTTCTAGAGTTTATCTTAGTTGCCTGAAATACATGTGTTGATTATCGATCTTGGTAAAACTAAATTTGTAAGGCTTAAAGATGGCTGATTTTTGTTAGTGTTTTAAAAAGGGCAGAGTAACGCTTAAAATATTTCATCACAAAGTACAGAACGATTGGTCACATAAAAACACGTTATTGGGTTATTGCTTAAAAGAATTCGTGAACTTCGGCTGGCGGGATCTTGCATTTTTTTGGTTGTATTTATACGTTGTCTGATAAGCCATAAATTACTTTAGGCGTTGCCTGTGGCTAAAATGTATCATGTAAATTTTAACCAACTATTCAACCAACCTTGTTCTTGCAGCAAAATCGGTTTGCGACCACAACACACACCATCAGCACGTGAGTAGCTGCTAGAACCCCACAGGGAAGCACAAAGCCCAGTTTGAATGAGCTTTTACCAAGCCAGCACATGCTGTACGCAAGGTAGGAAGATTCGAAAAATATGTCATCTGTTGAACACAAACAACTACATTAACTTCTTCGAACTGAACCATGTTGAGGTTTGTATTTACTTTGCATGATAGATGATTGTGTGTGCCATTTATTGGCATAAATACGTTTTTACATGGTTTTTCTCAAACTTTGTACCGTCCAGTGGCCTAATCCACAGGGGCTACCAATAAATCAGCTTTAAATAGTCTCAATAAGAAGATACAAACCAATACTTGCGGGTTAAAACAATTTTGACAATCTACTTTAAGATAGCAAATCTTGTCGCACACGGTAAATGGCCCCAATTAAACAGATAACCCCTGTACCTGGTCTAAAAGCGGCTTTGTCCGACACCAACACTCCAATGCAAGCCGTCAGCACCACAATCAACAGTGGAACTACATACGGTATTACGTAGAACGGTAGTGGTGGTGATGGTGAATATCCCTGCAAAGATACAACTAATATTTACGCTTCAACCCAATAACCAAACAATACATTAACTTCAGACCAAGGTTAATTCAATCTATTTTGTTGTGAGGGATACTTTTCTAAACCGTTACGCCCAACTGCTTTTTAAGTGATAATTCTCATGACACACGTATGGCAACGTTTATTAAAACTGATCTTTTTATTCTCCATTTTAGTGTCGGTTAGGTAATGGGGTCATTGCTTACTTGTAGTGCACCTACCTTGAGTAGACAACGACACAGGTAAAAGGCATATGATGTTGCCCAGAACCAGACAGCAAGGGCGAAGTACTGCAGCAGCCCCGCTATTGCGTAGCAACCTGTTTGAGAATTGGTTTGTGTGATGCCAGCGACCAGAATAATGTTGGCAACCAACAAACAGACACAGATGTTGACAATGAAGGTCGACATGTGGCGCAGTCTGAGTTTTCTGGGTGCAACAAGATAAAAATGGTTACAATTCTTCAAATAATTGTTGATATAGTTTTTTTGTACCACCAGTGACAATGTACTGTTTCTTAATTTTGTCTTTAAAAACCTTACTTAATAGCGAAGCCATGCCTAATATATTACGGTTGTTGCTGGATTTTTTGAACTTTGAAGTGGTTGAATTCCAACCGAAGTACTAGCACCTAGGTTTGGTTAAGCACAAGCGCATATAGAATTTATGTTAACGGACATACAAGTTTTCACACCTGACAAACAAATATATGCACGCGGTGACAAACGATCCAATGACTATGAAAATTGTTCCAAGGTAGAGTCCGGGGTTTAGAACATACTCGACAGGAAACGGCTTTTTGTCCTGAAAATTTTCACAAGTGTAAGCAAGTTACTGTGATGTTTTGTCAAAATAAGAGTGCTTCTAGCGTTCCATGCAATACGGGTATGACTCACCACAATAACAGCGTAATCACCGACTGCGTAAAAAACGCATTCGGGTGGCGAG